>JAQZBX010009498.1:0-20913 GCA_029593785.1 Cabassous unicinctus
ATCATTATTATATCATTTTCCTATTAATTGTATTCAGTTATTTTGTTGACTTCAATTTTGAGGATGTTTTGGATCACAGAAGGGTTACAACTATGGCAGTGGAGGATCACTGGTATGGGGTGTCAGAGATGGGGAATGCATGGGAGGAGGTTCACCTGGGGCATACCTATAAGGCATATGAATGAGTTCAAGTGTTCATGGGGCATTGTCACAGTGGATGGAGATCCACACAACAACCAAAAAAATATTGAATTCCCATCCTGGAGAGCTCTGCCACATTCTCTAATGGGACAGCAAGAATTCCCCAAGTACAGGGGCACTGACTAGTGAAGGAGGATGTACAACTGATGGGCCCTTGATTGTGATGACTGTACTTATGAACCTTTACTTTTGAAATTGAAATTTAGCATAGTATTATAAGGTGCCTAAGTGTTACCTCCTGAAAGCCTCCTTGTTGCTCAAATGTGGCCTCTCTATGAGCCAAGACTCAGCATTTAAATGCATTACCTTCCCCCCAGTTTGGGACATGACTCCCAGGGATGAGCCTCCCTGGCACCAAGGGATTACTACCAAGCTCCAACTAGCAATAAAACTGGAAAAGGACCTTGACCAAAAGAGGGAAAGGGTAAAGACAAATGAGTTTATATGGCTAAGAGACTTCAAAATGAGTTGGGAGGTCATTTCAGAGGTTATGCTTATGCACGACTCAGCAAGAACTCATTGACTGCCAAAGTAAATATTGCCCCAAATAGCACAGCTCCTGGGGGCTCTGGAGAAATCCAGACACTACAGGCAGGGCAGACAGCTCAGGAGTTTGGTACCCTGCCAGTGGGCCCTTCTTTGGAATTTATGCTCCCCAGTGTGATAGAGTTGGACTCAGTTGTGTTTTCCCTACACATGGCTCTGCTGCTCCTCTATTTGAACCTATAGTTAGTACTAGAGTTAATAGTTGTATGTCCAAGAGTCTTCAATCTTTGAGCTGTCTATGTGCCAGTTGGGCCCTGAATCTCAACAAACTTGCAACACCTACTCTCCAGTTCATTGGATTCACCCAGGACAACTAAGAAGGAGATGATAATGGACAATGACCATCTCAAGGAACAGAGAGAGTCTGCAACTGCAAGCAAGAAAGTCCCATCCATCTGCCCCATGGGATGAAAAAGCCACCTCTTAATTAGAGGTGGAGTGGGCATCACCATCCCAGAATCCTCAGGATTGGGGAATGGATGATGGGCTAGAGTAAACTTACAGTTGTTCTACTGTAGACTTGTTTTGATCCTAGCAATGGAAGAACTTTTATCATGGATGTGGAGGCAGTGGCCACTGGAGGTTCTGAGGGGAGGGAGAGGGAAAAATAGGTGTAATTTGGGGGCATTTTTGGGACCTGGGAATTACCCTGAATGACATTGCAATGACAGATAAAGGCCATTGAATATCTTGTAATAACTTGCAAAAATGTGTGGGAGAGAGTATAAAATACAATGTAAACTATAATCATCGCTTAGTGGCAATGCTCCAAGATGTGTTCATCAGTTGTGGCAAATGTACCACACTAATGAAAGATGTTGTTGATGTGGGAAAATATGGGAGGGTTAGGGAGTGGGGCATATGGGAATCCTGTGTATTTTTTGTGTAACACTTATGTAATCTAAGTTTCTTTTGAAAAATAAAAATAAAAAAGTATATTTTTAAAAAGATTGTATAGTGGAATGGGGTTAGATTATGGAGAGTGTTGAAGGTCAATCTTCTGAGAGAACTAGATTAAAATTTGAAATCAGTACTCTGATTCTTTCCCAGGAATAATTTTTTGGACTGCAAATAAATCCTAGGTATTAGAATTTGCCTTAATTTTCCAGGGCTGTTATGACCAATGCTACACAATAGATTGGCTAAAAAAACAGATGTTTATTTTCTCACAGTTTTGGAAGCTAAAGATCCAACTCAGAGTCTGTAGTGTTCTGCTACTGGCTCCATTTCTGCCTCCTTCACATGACAATCTGCCTCTTTCTCTCTCCTTCTCTCGTTTTCTTTTAACTGACTACTTCCAAACTTCCTCTACTTATAAGGGCTCCAGTCATATGGATTAAGGCCCACCCTGATTCAATTTGGCTTCATCAAATTAGGATCTTCAAAGATGACTCCACACCCACAGGATTGGGGTTAGTGCTTGAACATGTTTTTGTGGGAGGTATGATACCATCTACCAGAGAATTTGCCTGATAAAATTTAGCAAATCCATGGTAGCATAAGCCGGACACACAGAGAAAAAAGTAGGCAATTCTGGTCCATTTGAGCTTAACTCTGGTGTATAGTATAGAAGCATTGTAGGCTTTGTATGTGGGAGCAACAAAATTAAAAACAATGCCTATAGGAAAAGCCTATCACAGCATGAAAACAGGGGGATGTTGAAGGAAGGAGCAAGCTGGGTTCTGGAAGATGAAGGATGTATTTATAAGTACCTGACTAGGTGCAGGCAGCAGCAATAGATAATATAGGAGAAGGATACATCAGTGAAGATTCCCATGTTTCATTCTAAGTGACTATGAAATTATAGCATCATTGATAAAGAATTTAAGAAAGCAAGAGAGGATGCAGAGGAATGAAGAAAAAATAACTATTTACCAAAATAGTAAAGCTTCATGTGTGAGTGTTTCAAAGGTCTATAGCCTTCTGTGAGCTATTGATGAATGAAAAAACAATACTTCAACCTCTAGATAATGACCAACTATTTCTTGAAATAGGAAGAATTCTTATTCCTTTATATTTAAAAAGCCATTAAGCTCAAGATGGGTCGAGGAAATGTTACTGCCCTAAAAAGAATAATTATTCCATAAATGTTAAAGAAAGGAGAGGTAAAAATATTAATCACTAACAGTTTGCTTTCCTCAGCATTATGTCAAAGCCTTGACTGTATACTATTATTTTTTCTCTGAATGGAATGTAGTCTAATCTCATATAACCCCTTTCTGTTGGGAATGAATCTAGCACTCCCCTAAAGTAATAGCAACTTGCATTTCATCTCAACGCAAAGCAAGCAAGAGTTTGATAGGTTCAAGGTTGCTGCAAGGGTGTACCAGGAAGAGCATGAGCAAGATGTGAGGAAAAGAGATTCAACCTCAGTTACTGGGAAAAGGCCCAACCCAACTAGCACAGCACAGTAGAAGGCAAGAAACACACCAAAAGGTAGATCTGATAAGCCAACTGTCAAATCTGAGAAGTGCAGAATCAGTCAATGTAGCAGCAGGTAAAATCCTATATGTATCAGACAACCTCAAGAAGTCTGTCAACAGATGAAAGTGCTGTAGTTCCTTCAGGTGTGGGATGCACTACCTAGATGAAGCATGCAAATTACAGGTATCAGGTAGGCTACCAAAGACTCAGGCACGCAGAAGGAGGTAAGGATCCAGCTTCAAGAACAGGAGTACAAGGGCACTGGGTTTCTGGATTATGGTGGCTATAAAAATTTAGGTATAAGTCATTGGAACTGAACTGAAAACAGAAAGACTACATCATTTTTACAAGGAATCTATCGTGTAATCTCTCCAAGCCTCCATTTCCTTGCTTAAGAAATAAGATCAATTATTATTTCCTTAGTCTATTTCGAATATAGTTAAGTTTTGAAAAACAAAATTTAAATATTAAATTTATTTTATGATCCATTTATATTAAAATCTGTATACAGATGTCTGTGCAGATATGTGCACACACATATATTTACTCACACACAGTATCTGGAAGAGAACATTCCACTATTATCAATGGAGAAAAATGGGCTTAGGTACTTCAGTTTTACAGTAAACAATTGTTTGTTTAAATATATTAAAATGTCCGTGCGTTAGCGTATCACTTTGCAAAGAAAAAAAATTAGAAATATCTAACTCAGAACATTATTATGAGACTTCAACAAAATAATGCTTGTTTCTTAAATGCATAACACAGGAACAGTCACATAGTTAGACCTCAACAAATGACACTTGTCACTGTTGTTGCCATTGTTGGGGGGTGGAGGCAAACATCCACAAAATTCACAAGAACACAGCAAAAAGGAAATAAAAGAATAAGCACAGTTAGAAATGTGAACAAGCAATATTTAAACACAAATGCTGAGAAGACTGTGGAATGATTGACATGTATTAAGCAGAATGGGGTCCACCTGAGAAGGTTCCATGAGGATGAAGTACATTGAACAGAATTCTGAAGTTGGGGAAATGTGATTTGTCAGAGGCATGGAATGCGAATTATAAAAGGGGCCAGTTTCCCTAAGAAAAGGAATTACACGGAAGGGACTGGACATTATTTCCTAGGGAACGAAGGGCACCAGGAATGATCAAGTGTTGGAAGCAAGAACTCTGGGGACAAAATGGAGAGGTAGAACCAGTGATTTAGCAGAAGGCTGTGAAGTGTATGATATTATTCCACCCATACTCGTGACTCACAGAAGCATAAGCCTGTTAGGATTTCTTACAAAACACAGTAAAGGAACTAAACCTGCGATAGTTTTCCACCAAGGTAGTACCAGTCTTGCAGGAAGTGGGGAGCATTTGGAAATGTGTGGGGAGGTTTTGGGTTGTCACAATAACTCCAGAGCACTACTTACATCCTTGATGTCCACAGTGCAAGAGACAGTTCTATATATTGAAGAATAGCCTCATCCAAATGTCAATAGTTTTAGTCTTAATTGACCTAAGTCTGAGAAACCCCTCAGGCCCTGGGTTGTAATATTTTCTTCCTTTCCTCCCTCCCTTCCTCCCTCCCTATCTCCCTCCCTCCTTTCCTCCATCCCTCCCTCTCTCCCTCCCTCCTTCCCTGCCCCTCCCTCCCTCCCTTTCTTCCTTCCCTCATATATAGATCCAGCATTTGTTAAATTCCCAATACATATAGATAGCCTGAGAGGACCCAAGTTGCATAAGACATGGAACTTGCTCTAAAATAATTCATAATCTATAGAGGCAGGTATATACACAACTAAATATGTTTCATGGTATGTTCTGTAGTAGTTGTAATAAACAGAGCAATAGGGAAAGATTAATACAAACTGGGTGAGAATATAGAGAAGAGCATCAGAGAAAACATATTTGTGCTGAGACTGAAAGCATAATTAGAATTCCAGCCAGCTAACATTGTAGAACTAGGGGAGAAGGTCATTCAGGCAGAAGGAATGAGAGACAAGACAAAGAGGTATCACAGTATATGTGTGTTTGGAGTAACAGTAATTTAGCACTCTGGTAGGTAAGATTGGAAAGGCAGGTTGAGACCAGATTGTGATTTGGTTGCGATCTGGTCCTTGTAGGTCATTCTAAGAAGCTTGAATTTCAATCTGTAGAAAATGGAGAAGCATCAAAAGATTTGATTCAGAGAAATGAAATAATTAGTTTTGGATTTAAAAACTAACTGGCAACTGGGAAGGAAATTAAAGGAAGAAGACAAGTTGAGAGAACATTTATATTGGTGCAGAGGAGAGAAGCTGAGGACAGTGGGAAAGAAGTTAGAGTAAAATCAAATAGGTATTTCCTACCTCGAATCATCATATCCTCAGTACTATGGGGAAGTTCATTCTTTTAAAAATGTTGAGGATGGTTTTTCCAGGATTCTGACACCAGGTCGTGGTAAAACTTGGTGACACAAATGTGTCAGGTATTAGGATTACACATGGATACATGTAGAGGACTAAATGGGAAAAGTGACAGAAGGCAATTTATTGTGACAAAAGTTCAAAGTCTTATATTAATTATGGATTAGGATATGTTTACTTTATCTATTTTGAGTTAAACTATTTACATTTCCTCATGGACGAGTTGGATAAAATCAACTGCTATATTCCTAAAATTACAATGGGCTTTACAGGTGAAATTGTTCTAAAATAAGGACTCTTCAAAAGAAGGAAGTGTCTCTACAATTTATTTCTCTATCAAATTGGCCATAAACTGAGTTATTTTTTACTCCCACCTTCAGGACATTGCCATTTGTTCAATGTGCTTTAGCCCTGAATAATATGGATGGGATGGATGACAGGATAAAGCATCAATATGGTCTTGTTACTGTTTTTATCTTTACAGTATTTAAATATGTAAATCTCAGTGTCCACAGTAGTCCTAGCTCATAGAATGAAATATCAGTCTCACCCAGAGAGAAAATTACCTTGTTTTTGCATCTTTTTGTTGCACCACTCTTCCCTTGAAGATTTGGAAAGTTCATTAAACAGGGTTCTAGCACTGGCTCTGTGTTCCCTTAATTTCCAAGAATGCTGAGAACATTCTCAAAATATATTAGAGATGCTGCCCTTCGGGGACCAGTTAATTCAGCATGCCACATCTAGGCAAGGGATTTCCAGATTTAGTCCCTGGCCTGATAACACAAAAGAGATTCAAATTCAGTGCTTTCCCGTTAAGCAAAAGGCACAAAAATTATATACATCCTATTTTTCATTTTAGAATTTCACACCTAAGGATTGCACCTCTTTCAGTCTCTCTGACCTATCCAAATTAACTCACACATGCCATTAAACACCCAGAGTCCACGGTTACAAGATTACAAACGGGTAAGCATTCTTTATAATGACAAGCATACTAAGAAATTATGTGCCAGACATTGATTTTTTATTAGGGCAATTGTAGTTTTACATAAAAATCAATTACCCCAAACAGAAACTCTGCATACATTAAGAATTAACTCTGCATTTGATACCCCTACGCCAGGCCTTGCTAACCTGTATTCTAGTTTCTGAAATTATAAATTTGCATATTCTAATTATATCATATAAGTGAGATATACAATATTTGTCCTTTTGTATCTGGCTTATTTTACTCCACATGATGTCTTCAAGGTGCATCTATGTTGTAACATGTATCAGAACTTCATTGCTTTTTATGGCTGAATAATATTCTATTGTGTGTATATTCCCCAATTTGTTTATCCATTCATCTACTGATGTATTCTTGGGTTGTTTCCATCTTTTGGAAATTGATGTTGCTGTGAACATCAGTGTGCAAATATGGATTGAGTCCCTGCTATCAGTTCTATTGGGTATATATTGAGTCAAATGGTAACCCTATGTTTAACTTTCTCAGGAAGCACCAAACTGTTTTCCACAATAGCTGCATCATTTTGCATACCATGAACAATGAGCAAGTTTCTATTTCTCCACATCCACTCTAATATTTGTTATTTTCTTTGTTTTTAATAGTAATCATTTTAGTGGGTATACAAAGGTATCCTGTGGTTTAAATTTGCATTTCCCTAATGGCTAATACTGAGCATTTTTCATGTGCACATTGGCTATTTTTATATCTTCATTGGAGAAATGTCCTTTTCAAATCTTTTGCCTTTTTTTTTTTTTTAAAACCGGGAGGTCCCGGGGATCGAACCCCTATGCCTCCATATGGTAGACGGACGCCGAACCTCTTGAGCCACATCCATTTCCCATCTTTTGCCCATTTTTAATTGTGTTGTTTGTCTTTTGGTTGTTACAATGTAGAAGTTCTTTATATATTCTGGATATTAAACCCTTATAGGATATTTGGTTTCCAAATATTTTCAACCATTTATGTAAGTTGTCATTTTATTATCATGATAAAGTCCTTTGATGCACAAAATTTTTAAATTTTGATGAAGACCCATTTATCTTTTTTTTTTCTTTTTTTGTGTAAAGTTTAAGAAACCATTGCCTAACACAAGGTCCTGAAGATATTTCTGTATGTTTTCCTTTAGGATTTTTATACCTTTTGTTCTTATATTAAGGTCTTTGATCCATTTTGAGTTAATTTTTGTATATGGTGTGAGTAATGATCCTCCTTCATTCTTTTGCTTATGGATATCCAGTTTCCCCAGCACCATTTGTTGAAGAGACCATTCTTTCCCAATTGAGTAGACTTGGCACCCATGTTTAGATTCAATTGGCCATAGATGTGAGGGTTTTTTCCATTGGCCTATATGACTGTCCCTGTGACAGTTCTATGCTGGTTTGAATAGTCTTGTTTTGCAAAAACTTTTTCAAAAACTGGGAAGGGTGAGTCTTCCAACGTTGTTCTTTTTCTAAATGGTTTTGGATATTTGCGGTCCCTTACACTTCCTAATAAATTTGATGATTGGCTTTTCCATTTCTGAAAAGAAGGCTGCTGGAATTTTGATTGGGAATGTGTTGAATCTGTAAATCACTTTGGGTAAAATTGACACCAAAACAATATTTAGTCTTCCAATCCATGAACATTGAATGGACTTCCATTCATTTAGGTCTTCTCATTTCTTTCAGCAATGTTTTGTAGTTTTCCACATACAAGTCATTTACAACCCTGGTTAAATTTATTCTTAGAAATTTCACTCTTTTAGTTGCTATTGTCAATGGATTTTTTCTTGATTTCCTCTTCAGATTGTTCATTACTAGTACAGAAACATCACTGACTTTTGTGTGTTGATCTTGAACCCCACCACTTTTTACTAAATTTTTTTATTACCTCTTGTAGTTCTGTTTTATGGATCATGTCATTTGCAAATAGGGGTAGTTTTACTTCTTTTCCAGTTTGGATGACTTTTCTTTTTCTTGCCTAAGTGCTCTGGCTAGAATTTTCCAGTACAATGTTGAATAACAGTGGTGACAGTGGTCATCCTTGTCTTATTCATGATCTTAAGATGAAAGATTTCAGTCTTTCACATTGGGTACTTCACTAGCTATGTTTTTTTTTTCATATAAGTCCTTTGTCATGTTGAGGAAGTTTTCTTCTATTCCTAGACTTCTGAGTGTTTTTGTCAAGAAGGGGTGCTATATTTTGTCAAATGCCTTTTAAATGTGAATTGAGATGATCATGTGGTTTTTTGTTTGTTTGTTTGTTTGGTTTTTTTACTTCATTCTATTAATATGGTGTATTACATTATTTGATTATCCCATGTTGAAACACCCTTGCATATCTGGCTTAAATCCTACTTGATCGTGGTATATAGTTATTTCAGTGTGCTGTTGGATTTGACTTGCAAGTATTCTGTTGAGGATTTTTGTGTCTATATTCATAAAAGAGGTTCGTTTTTTGGTTTTTTTTTCTTTATTGTTTTTTGAGGTATGGGGCTGGGGATTCAAACCAGGACCTCGTATGTGGGAAGCTGGCGCTCAACCACTAAGTCACATCAGCTCCCCTGAGTTGGTATTTTGTTTGTTTGCTTTTGTTTGGGTTTTGGGATTTGTTTTGTTTTGTTTTGCTTTTAGGAGGCACTGTGATCCAAACCCAGGACCTTTCCATGTGGGAAGCAGGCACTCAACCACTTGAGCCACACATGCTCCCCTTCATAAGAGTTATTGGTCTGTAATATTCTTTTCTTGTGATATCTTTATCTGGCTTTCGTATATTGACCTCATAAAATGAATTATCTTTACTTGTTATTGGCTTATTGAGATGTTTTATATAGTTCCTGTGTTTCTAAGGATTTTTCCATTTCATCTAGGTTATCTAATTTTTGCATGCAGTTATTCATAGTATCCTCTTATAATCCATTTTATTTCCATAGGATTGATAATAATGACTCCCTTTTGTCTCTGATTTTAATCATTGGCATCCTTTCTTTTTTCTTTGTTAGTCTAGCTAAAGTTTTGTCAATTTTTTTTATCTATTCAAAGACTCAACTTTGGGGTTCATTGACACTCTCTATTTTTTTAATAGTCTCTATTTCATTTATTTATCTCTGGTATAATCTTTATTTCCTTCCTTCTGCTCACTTTGTGTTTATTTTGTCTTCTTTTTCTAATTCCTACATGTGTGAGGTTAAGTCTCTTAATTGATATCTTTCTTCTTTTTTAATGTAAGCATTTAGAGCTATAAATTTTCCTCTTTACTGCATCTCATAACATTTAGTATGCTGTTTTTCCATCTTCATTTGCCTTGAGATATTTCCTAATTTCCTTTGTGATTTCTTCTTTGACCTTTTGTTTGTTTGAGTGTGTTATTTAATTTCCTTATGCATGTGAATTTTTTCAGTTCTCCCTCTGTTCCTGGTTTCTGGCTTCATTTCATTGTGGTTAGAAAAAATATCTTGTTTGATTTCAATATTTTTCAATATCTTTTGTTACCTAAAATATGGTCTAGCTTGGCAGATGACCCATATGTCCTGGATAAGAATGTGTATCTGCTATTGTTGGGTGCAGTGTTTTATATCTGTCTGTTAGGTCTTTTTGTTCAATACTATCATTCAAGTTGTCTATTTCCTTAATGATCTCTAGATATTACCCATTATTAAAGTGTTATATTGAAGTCTCCTACTATTAATGTAGATCCAACTATTTTTCCATCTACATATGTCAATATTTGCTTCTTATATTTTGGGGCTTTGCTGGTAGGTGCATATATATTTATAATTATTTTGTCTTCTTATTGAATTAACCCCTTTATCAGAATATGGTGCCCTTCCTTGTCTTTGTAACAGTTTTTAAATTAAAATCTATTTTATCTGATCTGAGTATAGCCAACCCAGATGTTTTTTGGTTACTATTTGGTTGGAATATATTTTTACTATCTTTTCAATTTCAACCATCTTGTGTCTTTGAATTTAAGTTGAGTCTCTTGAAAATAGTATATATTTGTCTAGCTGTTTTTAACCCAATCTTCCATTCTGTGCCTTTTGACAGATTTTAATCCATTTATATTTAAAATAAGTACTGTTAATGTAGGACTTTCTTGTGTCATTTTGCTATTTGGTCTTTATAAGCCTTATACATTTTTGTTGCTCAGTTCTCCCATTAATGCCTAATTTCATGTTTACTTGATTTTTTGTAATGATCCATTTTGAGTTCCTTCTCATTTCCTTTTGTGTATATTTTACAGATATTTACTTTGTGGTTACCACGGAGCTTAAATTTAAATCTATTAATCTATAATAATTATGCTTGTTTTGAAAACAACTTAACTTTACAAAATATATGTTTAAACACAGTATGTGCAAAACGCTAGATTTTTCATTACTTTTTATGCATTCGCAGTTTAGAACCTATGCAAAGCCTTTGCAAATTGCCTTTGTGCGGCTTGTCCTCTCTTTCAGAGATTAGCCCTTCTACCAAGAGGATCAGTATTAGGCAAAAACATGGGGTCCTCTCCTTCTTTCTGAGTCTGTCTCTTGCCCTGGACCTTCACCTATTTATAAGAATCTAAATGTTCCCTTTACTTCCTATAAAATAGACATTCACCCATTCTCAGATACTTTATTGTATGTCTTGAAGCCAATAATTATTTGCCCAAGTGATTTGATTGTTTCTTATGCTGCTTTAGCTGTGCACAAGCTGCTTCTGCTTATAGGGCAAGTGCTGAGAGTGTAAGCTAGAGACAACTGGTTCAGTCTTTCAGATTGCCACATGATTGATGAGCACTGGCATACAGGCACCACATTATGTGCTTAGGGTTTACTCTTCTTCCTCTGGAACCTAGCCAGGGACATACAATGACAGACCAGCTCCACATGCACTTGAGAAGGGGTGGGGAAGAAGCCTGCAAATGTGCCACAAGCTTCTCCCACCATTTTTAAGTTGTGTTTTCTTGATTTGGCACACATCCAGTTACTTCAACCCCTTGTCTATTTTCTGGAGTTCCAAGGAAGATAACTCTACCAGTTGTCCTAGTTGTTCAAAGATTCTGTTGAGGAATGGAACCCTAGAGCCTCTTACACTGCTATCTTGGTTGACCAGATGGCTTACTTTTAATGCCAAATATGTGCTAATTCATTTAATCTTCATAAGAGTCTATAAGAAAGCTATTGTTATTACTTTTTCTATATTTCAAATGAGCTACAGAAACAAATAAATTTTTGCAGTGTAGCACAAGTAGGAGGTAGAATTGGGATCTTAAATATGGCTCTCTTGTTCCAGTCTGTGTTCTTAATCACTAAGCAATAATTTATGTTTGTGTTGTTTACACACACACACACACACACACACAGAGAGAGAGAGAGAGAGAGAGAGAGAGAGAGAGAGAGAGAGAGAGAGAGAAGTTCTGAAGAGTCATATTAAAGGTGTTTTCAGTGATGGAATTTCATATTCTTTAATTGTCTTCTTTTCTTTTTATCTTTTGAAATGTTTTTAAACTAACTAAAAATTGCAGAAAGAGTACATACAGTTTCCATATATCCTTCACCATGCTGCCCATAATATCTTACATAACTAGACTATAATTTTAAAAACCAGGGAATCAATATTGTTACATAATATTAACTAAACTTAAGACCTTATTTATATTTTAACTTATTTTCCACTAATGTCCTTTTTCTGTTTCAGGATCCAAACTGGGACCCCACATAGCATTTACTAGTCATTTCTCCTTTGTCTTCTCTAATCTGAAAAGGTTTCCCAGTCTTCCCTTGTGTTTTATAACCTTGACACTTGGAAGGCTACAGGTCAGTTTAGGTTTTTTGTTTGTTTGTTTGTTTGTTTGTTTTGGGGGGGGCAGTTTTTTTTCCATTTGGATTTGATTAATAGTTTCTCATAATTAGGCTAATGTTTTGTATTTTTGGCAAGAATATCTTAGAAGTAGTATCTGCTGCATTATATCATGGTACACCTGAGGTTGATATATGCTAATCATAGTAACTATACTGATCAGGTTGCTAAGGTAGTGTTTGCTATGTTTCTTCATGGGTTTCCCTTTGTATTTAATAAATATATTGCATAAGATACTTTGAAACTATGCAAATATCCTGTTTCTCCTCAAATTTTCACCCACTAATTTTAGCAATCATCAGTGGGTCTTACCTTCAACAGTTATTACTGTGGTATTTGCCTAATGATTTTTGTATTTCTTTCACCCTTCTGCATTGCTTAACTGGAATTCTTCTGTAAGAAAGAGCTGTCCTTTCTCCCACACTTATTTGTTTATTTATTTATTTATTATTTATATGATTATTTATTTATATCTTAGACACAAGGATATTTATTTTATTCTATGGATTATATTTCCATACTATCATTTATTTTATTGCATTTATTTTGTTCTAGATTTGGCCTTTGGAATCTACTTCAGGTTGACTCCTGTGTTCTTTCAACATGATCCATTCTTTTTTTAGCACTTTCTTACTTTCTAGTACAAGATGATGTTCCAAGATATTCTTACCCCAGCTTTGGAATCAATCATTTCTCCACAGAGCTAGATTCTTTTATTGGAAAATAATATTTAGAAATCAATGTTGGGGCACTAACTGTGTACATTCCTACTGGGATGTCCTTCCCTCTAGAGACAGAATTATTAAATATGCTTATGTATAGTAGCCCACCGTGGCAGTTTGCCACATGTGGCAACAGAGTTTGATAAGGAAGTAAACTTGAGTTGGACTCTTTAGGTCCTTGTAACTGTAAGCTTTTATCCCAAATAAATACCCTTTATAAAAGTCAATGGATTTCTGATACTTTTCATCAACACCCCTTTGGCTGACTAATACAAAATTTGGTACCAGGAGAAGGTGGTCATGCTTTTGCAGTTACCAAGATGCTGGAATGGTTTTATAAATAGGTAGGGGGTATTTTTTGGAGAAATTGTGAGATGCTTAATAGAAAAGGCTAAGATTGCTTTGAAGAAACTGTTGGTAAGGATATGGATGCTAAAGAGACTTTTGATGAGGCATTAGAAATAAATGATGAAACTATTATTGGAAACTGGAGGAAAGGTTATCCATATTTTAAAGTTACAGAGATCTTAGCAAGATTGACTTCTATGTTTTATGGAAGGCAGAATTTGAAAATGGCAATCCAGGACATTTAGCTGAAGAACTTTCCAAAGTAAACATGGAGAATGTGGCTTGGCTTCTCTTTGCAACATATAGTAAGATGCTAGATGAAAGAGATAAGCTGATAACTGAATTGTTGGGCACAAAGTAACCCGAAACTGATTCTGGAAATGCGAAGCCTCTGGAAATCAAGCCTCCAGACAATAGTGCCCCATTTGAGGAGTTAACTAAACTTGGAACTTGTAAGTCAGGATTAAAAATGCAATTATCTAGGAAAGACTTGTGGAAAGTCTTACTGTCTGTTGGTTTGGACCCCTGCTTCATGCATGCTAAACCAACAAGCTTTTTGAGAGAACTGTATAAACAAAACCACTGGTAGCCAGGCTAAAAGAGACATGGAGGCAAGAGACAGAAGGGAAAACAGCTTTAAGAGGAAAATCATGGAAGTTGGTGTCTGGAATTAGGACATTTTCTTGAGTCAAGAGAAGGACCCCACCCATGTGTATGGAAAGGGTGAGTTTGCCCCAGCATTTGAAGAGGCTGGATGTTCCAGCCTGCTGTTCAGGGATAGTTTTGCCACCCCAGGCTACAGAGAGGGTGGAGCACCTTCTCCAAGGGTTGGGGAGAGTGTGGCCATCACCCCACACTTGGAGGGTGAGTTCTGGAATTCATTCGCCACCCAGATGCCTGATGAGGGTGGAACCAAGAAAATAGCTGTTAGGCAAGCCTGTGTAAATGGTGGGTCCCCATGAGGCTCCAGGGAGAAGAAACCATCATCTTGAGAATGACTCTCAGACTTTGAAACTTAATGAAGTATGTCCCACAGGTTTTCAGAACTGTAGGGGATGCAAATGTTTAACCTTTGTATCTCCCTTTGTATATTGAAAGCAGATAAATTGTTTTGTAAGTTTCAGATGTCTACAGCCAGATGGCACTTTACCCCAAGACAAACTGTGTTTCTTTAAACTGATTGTGAGGTGATTTTGTATATAACATCGTTACTGATGTAAGGTTTGGTAGAGGGTTTTTTGAATATTGTAATTTCTTTTTTGAATTCTGAAGGTGGAATGTGGCAGTTTGATATGATCAATGAATTCTAAAAAGAGATGTTGATTATGTTTGTAAACTGTTCTCTTCCTCTGGGCATGATATCCTTTGATTGTATTAGATTCAGCTGAGATGTCTTTGATTAAATTATGTTAAGATTAGGGCTTTGATTAGGGCAATTCAGTTTGAGTCCCCACCCCCTTTGTGGGCTATATAAAAGGACACTCAATCAAGGAGACACAGAAGTAGATACACAGAGAAGATACACAGAGAAAGAGAGACAGCTCCATAGACATGGCAGACACCTCAAGAAGCGAGATGAGCCATTCACCTGCTGTTTTACAGCTGACCTTGTGAAGAGAACAGAGCAGTTGAGCCTGGAAAGAAACAAGCTCTGGGAAGAGAGACAAGCCCTATGCCAGCCTACAGTTGAGATCTGAAGAAACTGGAACCATGGGGCCTCAAGAGGGAAGAGGAAGGCTGAAGTCTTCTGGATGTCACCCACCATCTTGCTTTAAAATGTGGCAACAGAGTTTGGTAAGGAAGTAACCTTGAGTTGGACTCTTTACAGCCTTGTAACTGTAAGATTTTACCCCAAATAAATACCCTTTATAAAAGCCAACAGATTTCTGGTACTTTACATCAGCATCCCTTTGGCTGACTAATACACCCACATATACATACATGTCTATGGAACAAGAGAGAATCCATGTCTTTCCTTGTTTTGCCCTCTTTTTTATATTAGCACAGTAAATAATTAAAGGGCCCACTGTTACTTCAATTTTGGCTTGATTGTTTTAATTGGCTACTTCAACACCTGGCAGCTCAGCACCACTCAGTTCAGTTTAGCTCATGACAATCAAGCTTCATTCATTTTTGAGGTTGTATAATATTCCGTTATATGGATATAACACATTTGTTTATCCACTCATCACTTGGTGGACATTTGAGTTATTTCCATTTTTTTTTGGCTATTATGAATAAAGCTGCCATAAAATTCATGTACAACCTTTTGTGTGGGAATATATTTTCAGTTCTCTTTGTATATACCTAGGAATGGAATTGCTGGGTCATATGGTAATCTATGTTTAACTTTTGAGGAATTTCCAACTTGTTTTCCAAAATGGCTGCACCATTTTATGGTCTCAGTAGCAGTTTATTAGGGTTAAACTTCTCCACATCCTCACCAATACTTGATATTGTATGTCTTTTTTATTATTATAGCCATTCTGGTGGGTGTAAAGTATATCTCATTGTGGTTTTGATTTGCATTTCCTGATGACTAATAATGTTGAGCATGATTTCATATGCTAATTGGTCATTCATATATCTGAAATATATATTCAGAACCTTTTGCCCATTTTTGAATTTGTTGTCTTTTTATGTATGAATTGAAAGTGTTCTTTATATATTCTCTATACTAGTACTTCATCAGATAGATGTTTTTCAAATATTTTCCCCCTTTCTGTGCCTTGTCCCTTTACTCTCTTGAAAGTGTCCTTTGAAGAACAAAAGTTTTTAATTTTGATGAAGTCCAATTTATCTATTTTATTTCTTTTGATTGTGGTCTTGGTGTCACATATTAGAAACTATTGCCTAGTCCTGATCACAAAGATGTACACCTGTGTTTTCTTCTAAAAGTTTTATCATTTTAGCTCTTTTATTGAGGACATTGATCCATTTTGAGTTAATTTTTGCATATGATGTTTGGTAGGAGTCCAACTTCATTCTTTTGTATGCGGCTATCCAGTTATCCCAGCTCCACTTGTTGAAAAGACCTTCACTTTGTAATTATTTGGCACTGCTTTATTGGAACTTGTCAACATCATATACTGTTAAAGCAGTTTCTTCTTCTGTATCTTAGTTCTTTTTTTCTTTAGCCTCAGCATTTGGATCTAACCAGGAATGGGAGTCATTCTCTAGCAATTTCAAAGTATGTTTTAAAAGCCAACTTTCATTCATTGGTCTATTACTCTTCCCTGGAGAGCATTTGTTGATCATGACAATTGTCAAGAGATTTGAACAACAAAACTGCAGAGTACCTGCACTGAGATATGTTCACCGTTTTTCAAGACTTCTGTTTACCTCTATCCCTGATAAAAATCTTGATTTCCAAGCACAAACCTTTAAAAGATGAGACTGTAACATATATGGACAGGTCAGCCTACTCTGGCATCCAGTAGAGAACTAAACCAAAAAAGACCCAAGAACCTGCTGGAGACTAAGCAATAGATATTTCCCAAAGCAATTAAAACTGAAAATAAATCATGTTTTAACTTTGCCATTTTGATGCTAGAACAATTTTTCTAAATAAAAGTACTTGAAAACTTTTAATGAGGCAGAAAAATATTGCCATCTTGTTTAGTTTGTGGTTCTTTTCTCACAGTAAATGCTTGGGGATTTGGGAACTGTGGATTTACTGTTTTCAGGAAGATATACTTAGAGCAGGTAAGGAAATTGGAATTATAACAATGGCCAAAAACATCCCCAATGCAGAAAAAATGATAGTCATGTCAGATATAAAACATAACATTTCTTTAAGGAGACATTATACCTAAAGAATTTAGCAATTATTTCTGACCTAGTAGTACACTATTAATATTAATATTAATATTAATTGCCTGGACAAAAACCAGCTTTTCTGTTGTCACTGAAATGACTAGTTAATAACTGTGTAGATGCCTCTTCAGTCTTTAAAATGGTGACAATTAATTAAATTGACTTTTTCAGAATAATCTTAGCAACTCTCTTTCACTTAATTTAGAAGTTTCATTAACTGACTAAAAAGCTAGATTGACAATACTTCTACAAATCTACAAGAATGGCTAACATTTTAAAAACTGATGATACCAAATGTTGGTGAGGATGTGGAACAACTGGAACCCAGATATATTGCTGGAGGAAGTAAACAATTAGTACAATCAATTTGGAATACTGGCATTATAAATTAAAGCTAACCATATGCCTATCCCATGGCTCAGCAACACCACTTTTAGATATTGACTCAAGAGTAATCAGAGCATATGACCACAAAAAAGAAGCATGAACAAAAGTGTTTAAAGCAGCCCAAACAGGAAACAACCCAAATCTTCAGCAGTAAGAGATCAGGTAAATAAATTGTGTGTTCATAAAAATGGAATACTACACAACAATAAAGGATGGACTACTGATACATGCAACAATATAGATTACTCTCCAGACATTCGGTCAAGCAAAAGAAACCAAGTACAAAAGAGGACATACTTTATGATTCCATTTGTGTGAAGTTTAAGATCATATGAAACTAATGGATGCTGTTAGGAATCAGAAAGGTGATTAACTTTAGGGGAGGTATTTACTGGAAAGGGATTTGAAAAAAGTTCTACAGTATGGAAATGCTCTATATCTTAAGCTGGGTGGTGATTACAAAGATGAATACATAGGAAAAATTCAGCAATCTGTACACTTGATGTAGTTTATTCATATGTATGGTATACCTTAATTTTTTTTAAAAAATTTAAGTGTGGGGAGAGTACTCCAAGAAAATATAGAAATTTTCAAACTCTTTCAAGAGGAAACAGAGAACAACTTAATTTCATCCACCTATAGTACAAAGAATGCATAAAGACTCTAAAGCTATATACTTGAAGCAGAGTCACATAGCTGGACAGAAAAGAAGGTGATTAAACATTAGATATCACTCTCTCTTCCCTACTGCTAATTCGAGTCCATCAATCCTACCATTTCACCTCCAAGAAAGCAAATCATAATCAAGTATTGGTCTGCTACAGAGGCAACTGAGTTCTCAGTAAAAATCATGAGATGTTTCAGAAAAACGGATCCTAAAATTTCTAGAGTTCATTTCTTTTGCTCTCCCACTTTACATCCAAAGACTCAATCAATATTCAAGTTCAGCCACACTAAACCAAGTCATGTTAATTCAATTCTACTTGAATGGCTTTTACATAATCCCTAGGCAGGAACCTTGTCAAAATCTTTGCTCATACAATTCCTGGGACACTGCTGACATTCAGTTGCTAATGTACACTACAATTAATATCATAATAACAATAACACAAAGAGAATACATACCTCTTGCAGTTGCAAAAGTACTGGGTTGCAAGAAGTACAGAATTTTAATTCAGAATCAACAATGGAAAGAAAGATCAGAAGGTAATAAAAGCAATCCAAGCCAATATATTCACAAACTTAACCTAAACTGCCATAGAAACAATACTTATTAAGTAAGCCCTCCTGTAGGAGACAGCTAAATTGAGCAGGATAATTTTGTGTTCCTATGCACTTATTTTACCAAAGTGAAGTTTGATATCTTAGCAGCTAAATGAAACCAAACTTTTTTTCTGAAAGTGAAAGGATTTGGAGATGTATGCGCATGTGTGGCATGTCTAAGTATACATCTATGTGTGTATGTCATTGCGTGCATTTGAAATATTCCAAAGTGTTGATGGATAGGATAAGAGAGAAAGTAATAAAACACTTCCATGACTGAAAAAGGTTATTTGTCTAATTAATGAAAGGAGTTACACCTTTATCTTCTTATTCCACTACCGGAGAAACTAGGTATAATGAGGATGAATAAACATTCCCTAAAGGTGAAAGTTTTTTGTTGATGTTGTTTAGTTTGTTGTTGATTTTTCCTTTGGAGTCGGCCAAGTTCTATTCTCCAGTCTTCAAGTCAGGAGCACATGTCAAAATATGCTAGGAAAAGAAAAAAGCTCTGGCCTGCATTTCTACCAAAAACCCCAGGGCGAGGAGGATTCCCCCAAATCCTGGTTTCATTGAAAGCCTCCTTCTACAAGCCCTCCTCTTGAGTGTGTTCCCTAACCAGCAGCATCTGCGTCACCTGAGGATTTGGTAGAAGTCCAAACTCTCACTCTTTACTCCAGGCCTACTGAATTAGAAACTCTTGGGGTGGGGCCAGGTAATCCATGTTTTCCCAAGCCTTGTAGATGACTCTGATGCATGCTAAAGCTTAAGTTTTTTCTCATCATTTCCACGTCTTCTTTTATGCCCGCTCCTACCTCGAAATAACTGGCCTAGACCGCTTAGCAGCTATTGTAAGATCCATGTTCCTGTTTCTGATGCATTATTTTTAAAATAATAATTCTTATTGGTAGAGTCATATTTCCCATTTGCCACTTTGTACACCATTATGCAAACAGAATACACTCCAAGTAGAGATGATTAAAACACAAGAAAATGTTTGTATGCCCAAAAATCTTTCCACTATCACTTCTACCAATTAGGCTATCAAAAATCACAACAAACCTTCTGCAATCCAGTCCTAAATATAAGTTGTAGAACAGTCCACCACACCAATATCTCACCCCCAACACTCAATTCTCCTGTGTAGCAGGCAAATTTGCATTTAAGACTATATGGAAGAGATTGGGTAGATATGTTAAGAGTTTCTGGACAACGGAATGTGGAGGAAGTAATGTATGATATTTCAGAGCAGAAACTTTTAGAAGCAAGTGTTCCTTTTTCCCCATCTATCCATTGGATACAAACAATTGGGGACTCAGCTCGGAGCAGTGGCTCTCACATTTTACCATGTACCAGAATCACCTGGAGGCCACTTGAAAATACTAATTTTTCAGTCCTAACCCCAACATTTCTAATTCAGTAGGTCTAGGGTGGGACCTGAGAATTTGCCTTTCTGATAAGTTCCTAGGTGATGCTGGTGCCACTGGGGGCCACACTCTGAGAACCACTGGCCTAAAGGATGATGGAACCCAAAGAAGGAAACTGGTTCCCTGCATAACCAAGTGAGGAGAGATGCTAACTGACCAAGGTACCCACTTCGAGTTACATATGAGCAATAAACTTACAATTAAACTATACAAGCAATTAAATATACAAGCAATTTAATATACAAGCAATTAAACTATACAAGAAATAAACTTGAATTGAGTTGGAGCCAATGTGTTTTTGAGGGTCTATATATTACCACAGTTTAATCTATTCTCAACTAATCAAATTCCCTAGGAAACTAGATTTTAAACAAATGAGATCTTACTTGGAAATATTTTTATAATATTCACTAAATTGAAACAATAAAGAATACATTTGCAAAAAAGACAAGTGACATTTTACACATTTAAATTAGAAATAATTAATTTCTATTTTTTTTTATCTTTTGCTTGCTATAGATTTTTCAGTGTCTATCTCCCCCCAGAGTTT
>JAQZBX010009498.1:21013-46122 GCA_029593785.1 Cabassous unicinctus
CTATCAGATCTTAGTTGCCACCAAATTTCAGAGATGTATTCAACAAATATTTCTTTAAAATATTCCAGGCACTGTTCAAGTGCTAAAATTTAAAAAGAAAAAAAAGTAGCAGTCAAGTTTCCTGCTTTCAAGGAGTTGACATTCTTATGGAAAAAAGACAAACATATAAACAAGCAAATATTTTTAAATGCAATACAATCAGATAGAAATAAAGCAAGACAAATAGTGACTGGTAGATTCATTCAGTAAATTAAAATAGGATGTTGTTATCTAAGATGCTTGGCATTGACAAAAGTACTCAGCAGGCTTTTTTGGCATTGAAATGAAAAAAAAAGTCTCTATTGAATCAGCAATACTTATTATTAGATCTCTGTACCAAATAGCTTTCACTTAGCCCATGGTTAGTTTGGCAGGTACATCAGTACGTAGCAGACTGCCCGAATTTGGCTTTGGCAGTATCCATTACACGTTCTCACCTCCCAATTCATTGTATCCTAGAGATGCAGGAAGAAAGTTTTAAGTCCTGTTAGCTTTGTCAGAGCTTTGCTTCCCCTCAGAAGGCCACATTGCAAAAAATGTTGTGTCTGCTTTGCCACCTGAAATACTGCCCTTTTCCCCATCATCAGTTTTTGTAAATATGCTGACTGACATGATGCTTGATTCAGAATAACATTTAGGCTAGAAGCCTCTGTTTGAGGTCAAATAGACCTGGTTCAAGTCACTCAATTAACTAGGTGGCATTAGGCAAGTCTCAGTTCTCTAGGAATATTTCTTTATCAAATGGGGTACTAATAATGATTATCTCATAAGATTTGGGGGATGATTCCAGGTGAAAATTGCATGAAAAAGAACCCCATCAATTGTCAAAGGTATGAAATTACAACAAGGGCAAAGAGGATGATCATTAGAAAGCAAAGCAATCATAGCAAAAGAATATCAGAATTTGAAACCATAGTGGTAAAATAGTTCTGTACTTTAGAAGTTTAAGATGAGGCTATTGTGATGGGTTGTTGAAATTAATCAAGGTGGACTAGAGGAGTATAGAATTCAAGAAACTGTCAAGGTATCAGGTGTTGAATACAACAAGGATGGTGATAGAGGGCAGGAATCAAGTGCTAAAGTTATTAAGAATGTGGAAAAGTGAAGTCAGTAGATGACTCTTAAAGAGGTTGTGTTCCTCATTTAGATTCCTCTAACATATGCTTTCATAGCATTCAGTATTTTTCCTCTGCAATATTCATCTAAATTGTAATTAATTAATTGTTTGTAAAATACAAAGCTCAGCAGAGAGGTCAAGTAATGGGTGGATGGATGGATAGATGGATGGATGGATGAATGGATGGATGAGTTGTTAGATAAATAAATAAGGGATAGGGCTAAAAATAAATGACATCAAAATCAAAAGAGGAGCGCTTCCTCAAAAAATCAGCAAGATAATTACCTGCAGAACAAAAATATACCTAACAAATCCAGGATTTCCTGGTGATGGGTTACTCATTTCCTACCTCTGCATTTAATCTTAAATTCCTCTCTTCCAGATTAATAAACCACATCTTGATAAGTTTATGTGAAAACTAATAACTAGAGTGAATGTCCCTACAATTCCACCAAGTCCTAGGCTATCTCAGCATCATTTGGCACTTTGGTAATATATATAATAATTTAAAACGGGCATGGTTTTGAACCAAATATTCCATTTCTAGAAATTTATCTTGCTGATATACCAATTCAAGCATGTATGATATGCATACAAAGGTTTTCTTTGCAACACTATTTATAATACAGAAAAATAGGAATGACACTAAATGTCAAAAACGGACAATTTGTTAAATAAATAAAATGGTACATTTATGCAATTGAATTTCATGCACTACTTAAAATATCTTGCCTGGTAAATATATCCATAATGTACTGTATTAAAAGTATGTATAGAGTAATCTCTATAGGACGATCCTATTTTTAAGTATATGTGTGTGAGAAGGAGAGAGAATGGGGCAGGGTGGCATTCTGGATAGCACTCTGGGGTCTTCCCCTTCCTTTCTTAGTCTTACTCCCCTCTCTCCCTGCTGTCATCATTGTTTATTAAGAGGGAATGGTCTTCTGTGACATTAATAAAGAGACTGGGGCTTTTGTGGCATAAACCAAACATTTTCAGAGATGTCATTATTGGTGAATAATGGCTAGAAAACATTTTGGTTTGGCATATGGATATTTCACTCTGAATACTGTGAGGAACTCTGGGTTTCTCGACCTCTATATAGCTCAGGACAAACCCTATCCTCTTTCTGTAGATGATGCCCAGGAATTCAAACATCAAGGTTTTTAGTAAGAGAGCAGGGAAATAAGAAATGACCAATGCTTTTGGGAGAAGAGAAGGATACCAGAATGTGAAGGGAAGGAAACTCTGGGATGCCAATCCAAACTGGACTCTATATGAACTGATAAGTGACAAGAAGGAAAAGTAAAGGAACGCTTTGCACAATTCTCTGGACTCCATAAGTGTGCCAATGCCTGTCCACTCTCACAGGTGCTCCTCTAATAACCAAACGGTATGCTGTGTGAATTTGTGTATATGACAGTACGTGAAGAGAAAAACATAATAAAGGACATAAATCAAACTGTTAGCAATGATTATTTGGGAGAAGTGGCAATTATAGCTGAGGTGGGGAAGGAAGGGTTAGTGAGATGCAGGTCATAAGGGAATGAAGGTAGAAAAGGAGGGAGTTTTACAAGCTTCTGTGTTATTCTATGATTTACAAAAATCATGTTTAATTTACATAATTAAAAATGAAGAGAGTTTTCCTTTTTAAAGAGCTCAACCAAACCGCAGCTCACCTGTATTATAATACACTAGGGCAGGAGATAGAGGACCTAATGTCAGTATCACTTTCCTAAGGATTTTCCACTCTGCCATTAGAGTTGCCCTCAAATTTGGAGTGAAACCATTGCCCCAAAATCAATACTTTGGTATGTCTGGAAATGACCTTTTAGCTGTGAATACAAATGAAATCGATATATTGTAAGTTGTCATAATGACTTATACAAAGAGAAGAAAAATATTTTGTGAGATCACACACAGCACACCTCCCATAATCCAACGCTATATAGATTAGCTCTGTCCATTGAGTACTTTGTTCTTTGTCCATTGTCCATTGTCCATTTTACTTTCAACTACTACCATCTAATTAAAATTGCTTGAAATCTTTCACAATAAGAAATTGTGTTTTTCTTTATAGTACTTAAAGACTCATAGTTATATAGTTAGCAAGTTACTCCTTTTGTATAACAGGACACCCAGGCACAAGATGTTAAAGTCACAAAGATTACCACTTAATGACTCATCAGTTCTACCTACAAAACTGTATGCTCCTATTACTATACTGGATTGTAAGTGCTTGGAAGATATGATAGGAGTCTTTTTTTGTTTTGTATGTGTGTGTGTGTTGTAATCTCCTATAACACTAAGCAGAGTGCATTATTGAAAACACACTTGCCATCAATCATCAATCAGAATCACAGAAGTGATAGACAACTGCTCTGTCTTGTTCTTTCTGGTTTTTTGTTTGCTTGTTTGTTTTTAATCTTGTTATGAACAAGTGTAATACTTCAATTCCTGTCTATCTAGTACCTACTTTTTGGAAGTCTAATTTATTAGAACATCTACTACAATGTGAAAAAAGGGAGAAGAGACAAACACTCAACTAATAGAGTTTGGTTCTTATAACTAACCTTGTAGGAACGTTGGTAGTTGGGGCTTATGTGTTTAATTCACGGTCCCTTGAGATTCCTACCATCAGACCACAGATAACTGGGATGTGTTAATAGAGCTGCCATCTTATTAGGCCTCTTCAGATCCTGGCATGCTTACACCTGGAGAAGCCCCTACCCTTGATCGCACAAATAGGCAAGTGCCTAACCATGAAATCACAGGAACTGTGCTTGATGGGTGTCATTTGTCTTATGAATACTGAAAGGGCTTTTACCAGATATTGGGCTTTAAAAGATATTCTTTTAACGATTGGAGTCTGTACATTTCTGTTCATTTCAACATGTTCTTGTGTACCATTTTGCTATAAAAGAGCTGCAGCCAGAGAGCATGACTCTAAAATGAAAAACTCGTGACTGGGTGTGGGAGGGAAAAGACTAAAATTAGAGAGACCAACAAGCTCTAATATTAGGGATTTATTTTGAAAATGCCACTTCTAATGAGAACTAACAAGGAAATTCTCCAAAAATGAATGTATTGGTTTAGTATGTTAAAGTTTTGTCTTATCCAAACAGGAGAAATAGTTGGATGTTCGGCATTTTTTGGAAGATGTGCAGTCAGATTCAGAAAAGAACAGCATTCATCCACTTACCATGAAGAGAAGGAAAATAAATATTTGTTCTACATGGAGAAGACACCGGCCATGACAGATGTAGGATGACAATAAAGAAATCTAGAAACATGCTGTTGATCAATCTCTCTGAGCTCCCAGGATGCTCTCATTTTTCAGCTAAATAGTTAACACATAGACACAAAATTAGATATCACATACTGCATTTAGAAGGGTTACTCTGTCACCATGGCAACTGGTTTTGCTTAAACATAGCTCTCCATGTACACACAGTCTAAATTAGCTGGAGAAGAAAAACACACAATATTCCTGGAGCTTATATAAAATCAGCCTATCTGTTACATTTTTCTGAAATGAGGTATTTGAATTTACAATTGTAAATGCTCTTTCTTTGGAATTTTCCTGTTTAGATAGTTTCTCTCTGATCACTTAGGTTGTTATCATCCTGGAAACAATATTACAAATAAAATTTCAGGTGGTAATCAACATGTGAAAAGAATAATTTCTATGTGCTGGCTTTTGTCAGTAAGTTCTTAGTGTGTGGAATATAAATTGTATAACCTATCACTTTAGCTTCTTACGTTTCAAATGCTATTTTATTTGGCTCATCCTTGTGGAGTATTTTGGATCACTTTTCTTGAAAGATTATCCCCAAATAGCATTTCCACCCCCACCGATTACTCTGTATGATAAAATTGCTAAGAAAACAACTTAAAGCAAATTTAAAGAATTTTAAAAAGAAAGGATAGTACCACAACATGGTCTCCAAACCAAGAAATATACCCAACAGTCTTCTAATAATTTTTACTAGAAGATTTCACTAAAAAAAAAAGAAAAGATAATTTTATGGTTTGTACTCCTTTGCACGACAATGAAAAAAGCATGTGGTTCTTTGTGCTTTGCAAGCTGCTGTTTCTTTTTGGTTTTTTTCTTTCCTTTTACTTTCTGAAAAGGGAATTAAATATGATACAATTTGGGGGAAATTACATCATTTGCTGTTTTACAGTTTTTAGGACCAAACTGTTTTTTTGTACTAAAATGGCATAAACGCACATAGTGTTAGTGAACATTTGGCTAAAAAAGAGGGAAAATTAATCATGATATTTCCCCTGCTGAACACGAGTAAAATTATCCATCTGCTTTTAGCTACAGGATGTATTCACAGTTTGTCCAGTGTTTGTAGCTGGGCCCCTTCCATTCAAAGGAAAATAGCTACCATTTAATTAAGTCCCTATTATGCGCCAGGCACTTTGTGGGAAATTCTCAAAAAACCCTGCAAAGTAGATGTCATTATTTCCACTTTGCAGAAAAGGAAACATGTTCAGAGGGGTTAAGTCATTTTCCCTATTTAACAGCAGATTTGGCAGAGCTGAGTTGCAAATGCAAGTTCCAGAACACATTGGCTCAGAAGACACTCAGCCCATTTCTAATGGTCCTACTACTATGTCTCAGCAGATAAGTGTTCATCAGCACTGGATTAAGTTGGATTGGATGTGTTTTTTCATTAAAACTTTCTTCCCACCTTTGGAGAACCATTACTGTGATCCACCAGGAAGACCACTGGGAGGCAGTAGTGGCCTGAACTGAAGACCAGGACTTGGAGCTGTTTCAATCATCATTGCATGCTTTGAGCTGGGGTCTCCATCTTTATGAGGAAGTAAATATATAACACTTTCTTCCTTCCACAAACCATCAAGCCTTTAGCATACTGAAGTATTCCTTGAAAACTGTTTAAGGACATGGAATGTCCTCCGTTTGCAATGAGAAGAAAGAAGAGAGTGGGTCAGCAGAAATTTCGGGAGCAAAAAGGCAAAAGCAATGCCTGAGGAAACCTAGGCCGTGACACTGTCCAGCCAGCAAGGAAAGGCCCACGCTGTGAGCTCTCATCGACCAATTGCGAGGGAGTAGGGGAGAAATCAGTCATCCTTAGCCCTGTGAGAATGGTTGGAGCATCGAGTGAGCCGACTGAGAGGGATGCAGAGCTACAGTCGCTCAGGCTGGAGAAGGAGCAAGGACACCCCCCAACACCAATGATGTGACTGGCCCGTGGCAGGGAGGGAAATTCCGAGGTCCTTGAGCACCAGAGCTGGAGCCACGTCCAAGAAACCCTAGATCAATAGTTGTCCCACCGTGTAGTGGAGAGCTTTTTATGCATGTGCCCCAAAGGCAACTAAGGGGGTGGACTAGGGCAGACTCACAAGGGAAGCTTTTGGTTGGGCATCCTGATCCTGATTTTCAACCAGACAAGTTCCTCTTTTACAAGTTTTGTATTTTGGAGTTGATGCACAAGTTTTATCTTATAAAAGATACCCCTTGAAAACTCCTTTAATTTGTTAATAAAGAAACTGAAAGAAGTAACATCTCATATAATATACTTTCTTCAGTAACAAGCAAATTGTTGGAGCATACACCTTTTGATAGTACAAGCATTTATGCCTATTTTATTATGCAGTATCATAACCCTGCTTTGGAAATCTGCTAGAGGGGGTGGGCGTCAAAGGAAATGACTAGCTTAAGACCTATGCCTCAAATCGACCAAAATGTTTTGTTGTTAGGTGGCTTAAGACAAATCAATGCCTTTGTTTTCTCTTTAAGATGAAAATTGCAATATCAGCTTCCTTTATTTGAAACAGATTTGAAGGGCAGAGTTGGCTGTGCACTGTATTAGGAAAGGGGTAAGGGCTAAGGACTAAAGGAAAAATATATAAATATATATGTTAAGGAGAATAATTTTGAATATTATTAACTGAAAGCAGGAAGCCTTAATTCAACCAAGAGGTTGAAAATATACTTGACCGAGGCAGTTCAAATGACCAACCCCATGTTCTTTATCTGGGGAGGGAAAAAAAAAAAATCTTTTGCAAATTAATGTGCAAATGTTTCCTAAGAAAGGTTTCCATAGTTTTGGGTAGCAGAGTGATTTAGAAGAAAAAGCAGAGTTTGGGCCCAGTCATTCCTGGGTGTGAATCCCACACTGCTAATTACTAGTTGTATACCCTTGAACAAGTCTTTGTAGACCTCATGTTCTTCTGCATATATGTGTGTGGGACTAATGGGAGGAGTCGAGGGAATGCAAGTGATGTGCCTAGAACTGTGGCTGACATTATTATTATTATGCATTGTTATTGTTTTCATTGTGATTGGGCCTGAAAATAAAGATTCAGGGTTAGTGAGGTGACTCATGTAGTTTTCACAGCAAGGGCATTATTCTGATTCTACAGCAGGTTTCATTTCACAAGGAAATTCTAACTAGTTGGTAGTAGATAGATATCTTGAGCTCCATGGGGAGAATTTTGATGCCTATTGGCAGGAAAAAATATCATGAGTATAGGAATAGAGATAGGCAACACCAATGTCAGACCTATGTACTCTCTGCACTGGGTACACTAGGTGTTAGTAAAAGAAATAACATGTTTTGAGCCTCAATTTGTGGCCAGTGATTTATCCATCATTGATGGGGAGAATGGAAAAAAAAAATACTATCCCCTTATTTCACTGCAAAAATTTTACCTGGCACAGAACTGGTAGTTTGCTGGATGTCAATAGCTGGAGCAATGGACTGGGCCTGCCCAGTTTGCTGTAATGGAACATTAGGAGAAAGAGAGGAAAAGTCTTGAATTCAAGAAAGCAAGAGCAGGAAAGAAAGTTCAGAGGGAAAGTTCAGGGAGAAGTTGGGAAAGGAAGCATCTAGGTTGAAGAAGCTGTATCTTTACAGGGGCCACCTGCTCTCCCCAGCATTCACTCAACCATGAAACTTTCATTTCACAGATTAGAAACCTCTTAGTGCTCTTGTAAACTCCTGTAATAACCTAAGCATTTTAGGATAAAAGTAGATTCAAGAGTAATTTATCCAGAAAATATTACCTGTGCCAAATTTTTCAAGAAACCCAAAAGATCTAGAGTAGCCAAGAGCCCTGGCTGGCTGGCTCTAAGCTCGAGATGCTCTAGAATGATCTCTGAGTCAAGGAAATCAATTATAAGAGGGGCTGTTTAAAAAAGGATGTGAGGAGAGAATGGGGGGCATGCCTTGGGAAAGCTTCCCTAAAGTGAGTGTGCTCATAAGAGCATGAAATTAGAGATTTCTGTGCCCTATGAGATTTTTTTTCTTAGAGTGGCAGGAAAAATAATTCTGAAAAATAGTACTTATGTGGATGTAATTTTTTTCTACCAAGATTATTACATTGTTGGAAAACACTATCCTTGTCTCCCAAATTAACGGTTTATCAGCCTACTCACCCATCCCCCTTGGATAGAAATTACAGTTTTAAAAGTCTATACAATGTAGGGCTTATAGACTGAGCACTGCTGTTTATTGCCCTGCTCAGGTTCTCCCAGAACAGGTTGCTAATGGAGGCTTTAGTGCATCTCTTCCAAAGCCTTTTTCCTATTTGTAGCCTTTGAGGCTATAATTGCTTGTTAAAGATTACCTTTTCCTTTTGCAAGTAAATGGTCTAGGATGAGTATATGAAACCAAGCAATTTGAATAAGTGCCTCAATTTAGTATCTTGAAGTAAACAAGGTTAATGAATTGATGCATTCTATGTAGTCCCTGAACATAATTAAATTCAAGTATTACCCAGGAGGGAGTCATGTTGCCTACCGACTTCCACTAGGACGGCACCAGGAGAAATAGCATTCCATAGCCTTATTATGACGTCTTACCTCTTCATCAGGGAAGAACAGGGGCTTAACCAGTTTAAATCACGTTAGAAGCTCAGAGTTGCTTTGTGTATCTGTTGTAAATATTCACTGAGCACTCTGATTTTACAGTAGTCTTTATGGCCTTGGAGTTATTCCATGAAGCAAAACGGGGGAAGCCTATGTTTCCTATGGACCTTTGTTTCCCCAGGCTACATCATTAACTGCAGATAAAAGCAAACAATAAAAAACAAATTTACAAACAATATTATCTCTTGTCTTGGCCCCTGACTTGATTATAGAATCTCCATTCCTTTTCCAGACCTACCATTTGGGGAGTCCCATTGAGAGTCTAATCAATGTCCCATAAAGAACATTTTTTAGTGATCAGACAGATTCCACCATATTTCCACACTTTCACTCTACTTTCGGATCCTCTTAATGCCTGCTGCCAAAGCCATTAAAATCTCCAAGGCCCCATAAAAACAATTCACCACTACTACCATGGACAGAGAGACTGTCTGCAGCTGATGTCACCAAAGTCAGGCTGTACCAGCAACACTGGGACCTAAAGCTATTGTGACACTCATCCTCTAAAACAAGGATTTGGCAAGTAAAAATACAGGACACAATTAAATTTGAGTTTCAGAGAAACCATGAATACCTTTCAATGTAAGTATGTCCCAAATATTGCATGGGGCATACTGATAGTAAAAAAAATTATTTTGTTGTTTATCTGAAATTCAAATTTAACTGGGTGTTCTATATTTTATCTGGTAACCCTAAGACACACATTAAATATGTTTCATCCTCAAAACACTATTTTAAAGTTGTTTTTATTATTATTAGCCCTCACCTTATTGAAGAGAAAACTGAAGCTCAGAACGGTTTTGTAATTAGTCACCCTGCTAGTAGGGACATGTGAAATCTGCCCCATGCTCTTAAATGCTCTCTATGCTACTCCATCTCTCTTCTTTTCTGCTACATCTGTCATATCTGTGCTGCATAGAGATCATTATCTACGTTGTCAAAATGGGGAGTATTAAAAATACAATACATAGATGATTGGCATTTGGGGTTAACAACCATAGTATATAGGTGGAAAAGTAGTCTGCGAATATATATTTAACATAGATTGCACAACTAAGTGAGATGGGCTTCAGTTGTCAGGGCAACCAGTTCACCAAATATTAAAATGTGAAAAGGACTTAATGTTTAAAGATATGTATATCCCTCCTGGTACCTCTTCCTTACCCCCTTGAACAATATGCCACTTATTCTAATGCCCAAATTCCACGCATTTCATACATTGTCTGACCTACTAAGATTCTCTCATGTTTCCACCTATTCCCCATTTATCTGCATCCATTTTGCTCTAGTCATGCTTTTAAAGTGGAAAATTCTGCTGCTAGCAACAGAATTTTCTACCCTCTTTTTTGCAAAGATTGAAACAGATGGGTCCGGTATTTGTCCTGACCAACCAATTGCTGTGGCCTTTTTGAATGAACCACTGAAAACTATACTCCTCATTGAAGAGATTATTAAAATCATCTCACTACCTTAAAGTTGCCCACATAAGGAGAGCAGTGTGCATGCTCCTCCTCCTTTTTTTATTATTTTTTTAAACAATTTATTGAAGTATATCATTCATAAATGAACATACATAAACTGTAAGTGTTCAATAAACATCGTGAACTTACAACACAAACATGCATAACATCATACAGGGCTCCCACACATCACCCCCACACACAAACACCCCACATTGTTGTGAAACATTTGCCAACAAATCTTGAAAGAGCATTGTCAAAGTATTACCACCAACTACAGTCTGCATCTTCCTCCCCTATACTTTTTTTTAAGGATATATTTATTTATTTACTTACTTTTATCCATTTTTACCTCTCCCCCCATTTTTGCTGTTTCTGTGTCCATTCACTGGGCAACTCTGTGTCCATTTCCTGCCCTCTCTTCTCATCCTTCTCCTCCTGTCTTCACTGGGATTCGATCCTCAGAATCTCCGATGTGGGAGAGAAGCATCCTACCGCCTGTGTCACCTTAGTTCCTGGTTTTTCGGTGCGTCTCATCTTGGCTCTCCCTTGTGTCACTCTCCTGTTACATTATCATCTTGCTGCATGGCTCTCAGGGCCTGGCGGTGCACCCGCACATGGGGTCTGGTGGCCCATGCGCCTTCTATATTTTTCTTTTTTTTATTTTTACCAAGAGGTCCTGGGGATCAACCCAGGTCCCCCCATATGGGAGACAGTCACCCAACCACCCGAGCCACATCTGTCACCCTGCTATATCTCTTAAGGTTGAGCAAAGATACCCAAAGTTACAGTCTTTTCCCATACAGGATGGTCATATAATAAATCAGGCTTAGTTTATCACCAGCATTCTAAAAAACAGACCTAGGGATTAAAACTAGGTCTGGGGACACATGCATGGTTTCTAATATAGCGAATGTTTAGCCTACCCTGATTATCACAAAATCAGGACAGCGAGAATATTCACATGCATGCTCCTTAATGAATAGGGACTGACTCCTTTCATCTGGCTGCATTCTGAGACACATACACATGTGTTGGACATGGGGTGATGCCTCCCTGAAGAAGAATCAAAACAAGTAGCTGGATCCTAGAAGTCCCTCATCTGTTTCTCTATGATATTTGACATATTTTTTCATCATACTGAATCCTTTTTATTCAATCTGTTCTGAAAACTAAACATGAGCTGAACCGTGTGATTGCTAGAACATATCTCTTCAACAACCACAGGCTAAAGGAAGCTTTCTGGATCTTGAGCGCTACAGAAATATAAACCACCAGGCTAGGACCTAACACATTCAACTATATTTAGATGGGGCCTGGGTTTCAGGAAAGAATCTTTCTCCTGTAAGTACAGCAACTACCTTAAACAGGTCATCTGCGTAAAGAGAGCATGACTGGAAACTTAACTTTCTTTTCTCAAAGGAACCATATGTTCCCAGCTGGCAAGGGCTTGGCATATTTTTTGTTCCTAAATATACTAGAACAAGGGGTTACAAATTAATTTCTAGTCACTTCCTGGAGCACTGTGTTGATACTTCTCAGGTCATGTCCTAGGTCAGGAAAATTAGTTTCATGACTGATCAGTCATGTTGTCCATGGTCATGTCATATTTATAGAGAAGGGCATGCTTGCCTTGTATTTAATACACCTGTATTCCAAGCATATATTGACCATATGGGAGCTGGAAATCAGCTTCATATTCTCAGGATAAGAGAGCAGTATTTGTACCTGACAAAGGTAGTTTCATTTCTACCTCAAACTAATTGCCTAGGACACTGACTAAGCAGAGAAGCACTGCTGTCTCTCCCATATCAGTCCCATCCTCATCCAAAAGCACTTGTTAAGCACCAAACTGAGCATGTACTTGCTCTTAGATGCACATAGAACTTCAGGGACCTCATCTTCATGTTGCATGTAATCCTAGCTTAGAGAAACATTTTGATATGATATTAAACATGTGGGTGTGCAATGCTTTTTTCCTCCATATTTCAATCTTATCAAAAGAATCCCATATTTTTTGTTCCTTGAACATTACCATGCCAAATTTCTAAAGTTTTTAGTGAAATACTTTCAGTCTTTATGTAAAACTATTTCTGCCTAGCATCAGACATGTTTCCAGAAGCTGGCCCAAAGATGGATTCAACTGATAACTAGCAAGTCAAAATCATATCACCACTGCCATCCATGTGACAATTTTTTTCTTATTAAAGAAGGACCCAAGCCCATGCTTGGTTTCCAGGTTTGAATTTTCCTGAGAAACTCCTCATAATAGGCTTCTAATGAATTGTGCAGACATCGCTAGACAGTTGTTAACTTCATTTAGGCCCATGCTGGAATCTCTGGGCAGAATTTCCACAATGAACTAGATGAGGCACGGAATGGATAATCAGTTAGATATTTGTGCCACTCTTAAGCTTCCAGAAAACAGAAGTAAGATTATATTAGCCAGAAAACCTCCAAGCAATTTCCTAACATGGGTCTGGGTAATTTCCAGTTTAATCGACTCCATGGATAAAAAGACAGCACCAGGAGAATTCAAGTGGTTGAGTGCCTGCTTCCCATGTATGAATTCCTGGGTTCAATCTTGGTAGCTCTTAAAGGCAAACAAATATACAAATGGAGGGGCCAGCTCTCATTGGGGGGCAGATGTGATTCAGTGGTTAAGTGCCTGTTTCCCATGTATGAGGTCCTGGGTTCATTCCCCAGTACCTCCTGAAAAAAAAAAAAAGACAGCACCAGAACTCACCAGAATTTCTGTGGAGCTGTATATGATAAAGTATTAAGTCTACCCATAAGTCCTTGAGTGACCCTCTGGGATCTAGCAGTATCAAGTTCTCAGGAAGCACCCTAGACTGTTAACAAGTGCATCTTTCTCCTCTTTAATATTGTCTAAATACTGACCCAGTATTTCTAGTGATCAGGCAGGGCCACCATTTATGGACAATGGCACCTGGTGAGAGAACGAGGAGGAGATGACCTCACTCACAAAGCCATGTGCTCAACTCAAATCTGCACTGGCCCAGAAAAAGAAGAAAGCTACCATAAGGAATAAAGGCAGCTCTGCTTAAGTCATAAGTTTTGTGACTCCCCTCTATAGACAGTTACCCTTTGAATACACCCCAAGGCAGCTCAACAACCCCAGCTTTTGAGCCAAACTGCTTCACCGTTTTGAAAACTAAAGAAAGGTGAGATGACAAATTAGACCCACTTACATTTTTTTCAAACCTAACTTTCTATATTTTTATTCCACCTCTCCTTATGATAGAAAACTTCAGAGTGACAAATAGAATTAGTATTGAAACCACTAATTCCAGGTTTACACTTTGTTGTGGTGCAGTACAAAAAATACTCAACACAAAAGGCCCAGGTCAAGGCTGTGCTCTGCCACCTATAACCTCTATGAGCTTCAGTGTCTTGACTATGAAACAAATGGAGCCTGCCCTATGTACTTCAAGAGATATCTAAAAATACGCTTTTGCACGTCAGTGTTTTGTACTTTGTTTTTATAAAAATGTGAAGGTGTATGACGATCACATTCTACATTTATGTGGTATTTTTAAGTTTTTAAATGATGTTTATTGTATTTCAAATAAGAAAAGTGACAACTATTAAATTGTGCAGAGTGTTTTCAAATTTTAATCATCAGGTGACTGCAGGGAGAAGCATTGTCTCCCTCTAACTCCCATCAGCAAGCAAACAGCTTGCTTTCTGTTTCTTAGGATGGTCCAATTATCAAAATAAGTCCAGGATATCAGGTCTTATCAGAGTGAGCTCTATTAGGTTTAAAACCTGGAAAAAGAAAAAAATGAACCTTGAAACAAAGGAAAACAATGTTCATTCAATTTAGCACAAGAAGAATTTTCTCCTCTATTATGAGCTATAATGAAAAAAAAGCATTGAAGAATCACATTCCAATGAAGCTAGGATACTGGAGTAATCATCTCTCTCTACAATAGTCACTATTTAATGTAGTATATCTCATTAGTGGTGATATATGCAAAAATTTATATTATACAACCAATTCCAAAAATGAATGTGCTTCTCAGGAGGTCCACAAGCCTATTATCATTCTGGAACTACTTTGCTTCTTTGTTTGTTTTAAGCAGATGTTAGTTACTAGCATAATGAAACACACTTTCTTTACTAAGACAATTTACACTTGATGGTAAACTATACATACAGAGAAGGTAAGATTGGCAATGGGGGTAAAGGACTTGAAGTGAGGAATAGTTTCTTTTCTTTTCAAAGGAATGGAAGACCGTTGATGGAACATGGCTTGATGTGTGTTTTGGGGAAGACTGATTTGAAAACAGTATGTAAAGGAAGCAGGAGGAAGAGGAAATGATTACAGCTAATAGGCTATTGCAAATCAGTCTGTTGGTGGGGTGAGAAACAAATAGACAAAACACAAAAGATAGTTCCAATGGTCTAAGGGCTCATTTATTTGTTTATCAAATATTTTGAGTTCTTGAATGTACTGACTATGAACTTGACACAGGATACCAAAATGCTGAGCAAAAAACTAGTGGAGCTGCCAGTCAGAAAATCACATACAAGTGTACAGCAGATGTAGATGAGTTCTATAAATGTAAAGGGAAATGTTTTTATGAAGTCGTAAACAAGGGACACTGACAAGAGTTAGGATTCAGGGAAGGCATCCTTAAGGAATGGACACCCAAGTTAAAATAAAAAGAGTAGGAGGAGACTAGGTAAAATGGCAGAGTGTGGGAACTGGGGGTGGGACTTAAAGAATGCTCCGTGTGATGCAAACACTATGTACAAAGGTCCTTTCTCTGTCTTTATGACATAAGACAATGTGGCTGGGAAGATTTAGAAGTAAGTTTAGAAATGATGGAATAAATTAAATCCATAGTATTAATATTTTTACATTAAACTAAGAAATAATCTTTGTATGTTTTTGTTTTATGTATTTGTAATGTTTAAGATGATTTGGCATATTAGAGTTGTGAGTACAATTTAAAATGTCAAATTACCAACTTAGACTTGTGATTTTAAATTGAATAGTGCAAAAATATTTTACCATGTATTTAAGATGCACAGTATTTAGAAGTCTGTTTTATTAGAGTTATGATAAAGAACGTCTTAAGCACTTTGTGGGTAACTTTTTGTTAGTCATATACTTGAAGCAATTAAAATAATTGAATGTCTTAAATGTACAAATGGAATTTAAAATACTAAAGTGCCTTTAAAATGGTTATTTCAATTTATCAGCTTAATAAATAGAAAAAATGAAGTTTTAGTAAAAGAACCTAGGATTTTCAATTTATAGTTTAATAAATTATATATATTAATTTAAAGAGGGAAAAAATCACAAGGCCCCCCTCAGGCAACACTGGTAAGTGCCTGCCACAAAGTAATTTTTCAACACATGTTTATCAAATGGAAGAATTAGATCCTATCTATCTTAAAGAAATCTACAAACCACTAGAAATCTAGACAGACAATGTGATCATGTGTTTGATGAAGCTATAAACAAAGCTTTTGGGAAGTATCATGGATCTGATATGGTTTGCTAACCTTAACAGCAACCATCTATTTACTTACTTCCTGATGTCCCTGGGCCAAACCACCCACCCCACCCCAACCCCAACATGTATTTACTAGACTTCTGTCTTCCCAGAAGGCAAATGCATAAGAATTTTATGGAAGTTGCTTTCTTACTCTGAGAAAAGTACTCATCCACTTGGATGCCTCACTCCATGGACCAACACTGAGATTACAATTCTGTAACTGCCACATAGAGAAGATCTGTTTCACAGGTGGCCTGCATAGAGAATTCTAGACTCCAGAAACTTTTTTTACAAGGCCCATTTCCATTTAAACAGCCAATTCAGATCACCATATTGTTGATTTGATCAACTGCCAGGAAAATCCAACTTTTTAACTTGATGAAATTTCAGACATCATGCTACCACTCACTACTCAGAAAAATCTTACATAAATTGACTTCAAACTCTTCAGTTCAATCTGAAATTAACATGGTGATGTCTAAGGTTGTAGTCCTGAAGCTGAAATGTTCTATAGTCAAATGCTACATTCCACATTGTAGGAATCTCCCCAGAATCCAACCACTGGAAAAAAAAAAAAAAGAAAAGAATTCAACCATTGGAGCCAAGTCCATAGTACCAATTTTACACATTGGAAACATTTGTAGGGTAAAAATACCAAAATCTTCTTCAAGCCAGTCCTGACTCTCTTCCTTCAGTAATCTCTATTTCTATGTGTAAACTTTGTAGATGCATCTGTTTTGAGTTATATCAATAAGCCAAAAAAGTATTTTATAACAGGAAAATTTATGCCTTCCATATTCTCTCAGTTTGAATGTGGCCAAATTTATTCTCTTGAATAAATGCTCTGGGGATAAAATCAAAAGAACAACTCCAAAGCAATATTTTGAGAGTTTTTGCCAGCATCAGAGAAAAAGAAGGTATATAAAAACAGGCATGTATTTATAAATCATATATCTAAATATCTGTTATTTATGCAAGAAAGGGGATACACTATTGATAATTCCAAATGATTTGACTACCCAAAATTCCTATATTTTTGGCTTGAAATATATTTCTATACTAATGTTTATATTTGAATGTGGGTGTATTTAATATTCTTGTATTCAACTCAAAGCAAATAAGGGAGGTGGAAGGGTGCCAAGTAGGGCCATATAAAGAAGATTTTATATAACAATTGTATGAATCCTGAATACCACTGAAATGGCATAAACATTGAGATTGCAACTACCAGACCTGCTGGTCGGTGAGGAGAGATGGGTCTCTGGACAAACGCCCTCCGTTACCTACTTCAGTAGGAAAATATCTGTGTCTGAAGTTGAACTCCATTATCCGCACTCTATTTTTCCACCTACTTCAAACAATCAGAGTAGAAAGAAAATTCTAATAAAGACACAAGACCAATGGCAGGTAAGTGGTGGCTGTGGGAGATGGGGTTCCTGGAAAGGACAGCAGGAATGGTTGGCAAGTCCTTGGTGTAGACCTACTGTGTTCTTCAGGGCCCCGAAATCCCTGACAATTCCCCAACCCAAACCCCTAATCTCGGTCATTAACTAGTTTCCATTACAGGCTTCATAATGCCTGGATCTCTTGGCTCCAGCCCCATGAACATATATCTACTCTTGCCCCTAACATTGGCTCAACTCTGCCCACTCTTTCCCCTGTATCTGTACATATGCCCCACCCAGCATCAGTTGATTTTCCATTGGGAAGATCAGTTGGAGTAGAAGGTTGAAAGCTGTTCTATTTCCTGATTTTTGTCTTTTTACAAGGTAAACTGCTTGAAACTAATTATTAATCATTCTTACTGAGAGCTATTAAGGTTCTGTATTTTTAATTAAAAAACCAACCCTGAAAAAAAGGAAGTAGTTTCAATGATTTTCTCTGCATAACAAGTAAACAGAAAGTCTTGAAATGTTCAGAAAGAAAAAAAAAAAGAAACAATAACAAACAGCTGGGCAACATCAATAGAGATGTCCATCACCAAGCACCTGGGCAGAGAAGATAAGGACAATAAATTTGAAAGCAAGACTTGCCAGGAGTTGGTGAAAATATAGATAATTTCTTTAAGAGTAATCAAGAGGGTGTTCTATAGATGGTCGTGTGCCTTCTAAGTATAAGCATATAATCTTCACATGAAATGCTCATTCCATACTGCCTTCTCTCCTGGTGGGATTTTATACACTTTGGGCTCCCATCCCTATCCATACATCCTAACATTCCACTCACTAATCCTTCGCTAATATCTTTTTGAAATGTATCCTCACTTTTTGACATTGGATACTTTTGAAAACTCTATGTTTTCCTTTCTTTTTATTCCATTTCCTATTTGTGAGCCAACAGTCAACTCAATACTAGCTGGTAAGCATGGAATCGAGATGTTCCTCTATCAGGAAAAAGAGACAAACATGATTTTCATATAAAATTGGAAGCAATCAATAATTGGCACTCTCAAAATGTAATTCTTTTAACATTCTGTTACAACCCAACTCCAGGGCTATGGGGACCCAAGGCCCAGGCCCCCACCAAGCCCTTGGCACACAGCCACCTGCGTGACCAATGCCTAAGTTAAAGGTTACCAAGCCCCTCACCCCAAGGGAAGAGACTGTCTTAAACCAAATCTCCTCTGAGCAGTAAAACCTCATTCCTGAGATAATATCACCAAATCTCATGTGCACAGTCACGGAACCCTGTTCTCATACCCCAAAGAATGTCTTTGTCCTGAGACCCCTTATATTCCCCCCTGTTTCCTGCTTCTTTGCTGGCTGTAAACTTCTATCAGCCACCATCTCCAAGTCTCTCCTATTTACAAGTCTCAATAAAGCTCATGTCTAACCATTTGTTTAGTGTGTTCTGTGGTCTTTCGGCTGCCCCAACCCATGCCCTTCAAAGGTGGGTTGAAACACACTCCCAGAATTCCCACATGCTTTACTATTTCTATCCCTATTCTTTTTATTTGTCTCAAAAATCTATATATAGTATTAAAAATAAATTATATTTTGGTATTGCTTCAATTGTTTAATTCCTAATGTAACAATTATATTTTGTGTACTATCTTTCATAGGAAATGAGTAATTTTTCAGTCATATTATAAGGTAAATATACTTTTTTAACAAATTAATTATATTGTTATATATTAATAAATCATAAATCCATTCAAAGAGTACAATCAATGGTGTTCAGTATAATCACATATTTGTGTACTCATCACCCCAATCATACCCAAAGCACTTTCATTATTCCAATAATAATAATAAAAAACAAACAAGCAAAACTCATCACCTCTCCTGCTGTTCATAGCTGCTATTCTTTTTCCTTCTCTCTAGTATATTTGTATTTATATTTTGTAAAAACTGTCTTACATATGCAATATCCCCCATATTCATGTATTACCTGAGGTTTTACTACCTTATACAATCCCATGTTACAGTTTCTAGATTTTGTTCTAGTAATTAATACACATGACCTTAGATTTTCCCTTTCAACCACTGTCTTACACATACAATAGCACTGCTAGTTACAAATACCATGATATGCTTTAAGCATTTCTATTCATTTCCAAAGATTTACAAACAACTTTTTACCAGTTCTGAACAGATTAACCCTCAGCTTTCCATTCTCTAACCTCCTTCTATTTTCTGGTGACCTATATATTCTGATTATTAACTCCAAGAGTTTATACAATATACTTATTTCATAATAGCTCAATCATATAGCATTTGTCTTTTTGTGTCTAACTTCCTTCACTCAACATAATGTCCTCCAGGTTCAGCCATGTTGTCACATGCTTCACAACTTCATTTCTTCTTACAGCTGCACAATATTCCATCATGTATATAAACCACAATTTGCTAATCCAGTCATCAGTTGATGGACACCTGGGTTGTTTCCAACTTTGGCAATCGTGAACGATGCTGCTATTAACATTGTTGTGCAGATGTCTGTTCGTGTGTCTGCTTTCAGTTCTTCTGAGTATATACCTAGCAATGGTATTGCCAGGTCACATGGGAAGTCTATATTCAACTTCCTTAGGAGCTGCCAAACTGTCCTCCACAGTGGCTGTATCATTCTACATTCCCACCAACAGTGAATAAGCGTTCCTATCTCTTCACATCCTCTCCAAAATTTACAGTTTTCCAACTTTTTAATAGCAGCCAGTCTAATAGGTGTGAAATATCTCATTATAGCTTTGATTTGCATTTCTCTAATAGCTAGTAATGTTGAACATTTTTTCACGTGTTTCTTCGTCAATTGTATTTCCTCATGGGATAATTATCTTTTCAAGTCTTAGCTCATTTTGTAATCAGGTACTTTGTCTTTTTATTGTTGAGTTGTATCATCTCATTGTATATCATAGATACTAAACCCTTATTTGGCAATCACATATTTATGTTAAGAAAATATGTGGTTGCCAAATATTTTCTACCATGGAGTTGGCTGCCTTTTCACCCTTTTGACAAAGTCCTTTGAGGTGCAAAAGATTCTGAGGAGATCCCACTTATCTATTTTTTCTTTTGCTGTTTGTGCTTTGGATGTAAGGTTTAAGAAACTATCACCTACCACAAGATCTTGAAGATGTTTTCTTAAATTTTCTTCTAGGAAATTTATGATTGTTGCTTTTTTATTTAGGTCCCTGATCCATTTTGAGTTAAATTTTGTATAAAGTGTGTGATAGGGGTCTTCCTTTCTTTCTTTTGGATATGGATAGCCAGTTCTCCCAGGATCAGTTGTTGAAAAGACTGTTCTGGCCCAGCTGGGAGGGCTTGACAGCCTTGTCAAAAATCACTTGACTGTAGCTGTGAGGGTCTATAGCTGAGTTCTTGATTTGCTTCCATTGGTCAATGTGTCTGTCTTTATGCCATTACCATGCTGTTTTTATTCCATAAGGTCGGTTACTTTTCTTTGCAGCCTTTCAAATTGTTCTTTATGTTCACTCAGTGTCTTCTTAATATCCTTTAATTCTTTAGTCATATTTTCTTTAAATTCTTTGAAGTGATTTAGGAATGTTGTGTGATTATCACTGATTAATTGTCTTAAATCCTGTATCTCTTCAGGATATTTGGTTTCTTCTTTTGGCTGGGCCATCTCTTCCTGTTTCTTAGTATGGCTTGTAATTTTTTGCTGTTGTCTATGCATCTGAATATATTGGTGAATTTACTCTCATGGCCAATTTCTCTCTTTTGCCTATTTTTTTTCCACAGCTCTCCTTTGACATTCAGTTCAGCTTATTCTAATTCTTTGAAATTTTCCAGTTTAAGTCATCAAAATCAGGCCAGGGACTCACTAGCAGGGCACAGATTTTTCTACCAGGGTTTGGATATAGAGAGCATGAACACTTTTTGTCCATGCAATGTCCAGACTAGCCAGCAGATGGCACTAGCCAACGCATCATTCTATGGAGGTGTTCCTGTGTTGAAGCTCTGGATCAGAGATTCAAAGCAGGCTGTGCTGGCTGAATTCACTGAAGAAAAGCTCCCTGACTCTCCCTGCCTTTTATCTTGAAACAGCTGACAGGGAGAAAAATGTCTGTTCCCCTCTCAGTCAGCTGCAGTGAGCCAGGGATTATACCCCAGCTTAATATCTTGGGGGTGGGGGAGGGGAGCCCTTCCAGCCACAGCCAGGCTTGGTAACTCAAATATGTTGTTTTGGCTTCTTTGTCTCTCTGTCCCTCACCCTCCTGGGAGTTGTGTAGCACTGTCCTGTTCTGATGACCCCCAAAGCAGATCCCTTGGACAGCTTTTGGCTCTTTCTCCATTTTTTTCTGAGGGTATTGAGCTTTTTCTGTAAATCCAATGCCATCTTTCCACAATTCCTAAATACACTTTTGAATGTTTATCTGGCCATACAACAATGGTTTCTAATGTTGTATTTAGAGAAAAGACTATTGTATAAAACTAAGGTCAAAAGAATTTTTCAAAGTCCATTTTAAATTGAGGTGTGCCTGAATACATATTTGCAAAATAACCATCCGTATGTCAAAGTTTTTCAATATATCCCAAGTTTTGAAGAGTTTTCCCTTTTATTAAGTCAGTTATGGGATCTCAGCAAAATATTCTGTGAACTCAGCAATGACCTTCACACAGAAAGCTGTGCTGAGAGCATGGACATAGTCCAATCCATCTAACATATGCACTCCAACTTTCTTGAACATGCAAAGATTGAATTGGTTGGAAAGCAGACTACTGCTCTGATTTCTGTGCCTGAAAAAAAAACCACTGGAAAGCTTCATTAGTGGAAAAGCAGTCTTTTTCATTTGCTTCACACAGTACCTTCTGGTAATATACAATTTGACCCGTAGATTCTATAATGAAAATTTATGATTATATTTTTTGAAACTTATTTTTTTACATGCGTGAAAAATGCTGTAGAAGGTTTGCCAATTATTTTTCATTGACTGAGAAGAACTTAATTCCTAGGGATTAAGTGTTCATAGCCTGAAGTTTTCACAGAGTTTAGTAGCAGCAATAGTGGACACTGTTAGCAGTAACAGTGGGCATAATGCTGTTTAATTTGTAAACTTCTGTAGAATATGGTTTTTGTTGTCTGCCAGTCAAAAATTTGAGGTAAATTATGTATTTGGACATTTGACATATTTTTATCATGGCCTTATAGCTAACTGATTTTTCTCAAAGTATCTATGCTCCAGTGATTTCCTTCTTAATTAATCTTGGTTTTGTCAAGAATAATTTAGGGTTAACTTCCAGGAAAATGTTTCCAAACTTATTTTCACCAAATATGAGACTCCAAACACTCTTTTTCTTCCAACCTTGAATTATTTTGGGGGAATTCAGTTTATGTTTTTAAAAACTGCATCTTCAGAATGAAGTGAATTTTTACCTAATAGCTGATATAATTCATCAATTCAACAAATATTAATTGAATACCTATTCTTTCTAATCAGGAAAAAGGAATCACTTAACTGCTGAGCCATCTGATTTTATTATATTGAATATCCTATTCATTTAGCTAATTCTTATTGAGTTCCTCCTATGTTGGTTATGGGTTTACAGTGAAACAATTTGAAAATTCTACCCTTGAAAAGTTCACATTCTTGCCAGGGAGACAGAAATAAACTAATAATTACAAAGAGATGAATGTCCAAATAGCTACTGTACAAAGCAGAGAAAGGAAGGATCTAATTTTGATGTGAGGCAAAGATTGTTCAGGGAATCATTCTAAAAGAGGCAGCACTTTAGTAGAATTATGCATGGTAAGTAGGAATATTCCAGACAGAAAATTGGGAAAGGATACTCCAGATAGAAGCAATATCATATGTAAATGTATGAAAAATGTGGTAAAAGGCATGCTTGTGAAATTGCAAGAATTTTGGTAAAGAAGAGCATAGATTGCATATTGGGGAGGGACAAGATGGGAAGACAGAAAGTCCTGAAATCTGGACCTGCTAAGGGATGTTATCCTTGGAAAATTATTTGTTTCACGTAGTCTCATAGTAAACACTGAGCATTGATTGATTGAGGATATATTTTGCATCTTATTTGTAACTACAGAGAATCTATAAGATTGGGAGGGGGGAGGGTGAGAGTAAATCTATACATGATAATGAAAAAAAAATGAGGAAGACAAAAGAGCTTTTCATGCCAGATGGAGTACTCACTCATCCTCACTCCTTGTGAGTAGTATCACCATCAGCTGTATGTTTCACAGGGCACTTTAATAGACCTAAGAAGTCTGAAAAAATTCTGGGAGCACACTTGATAATCTCTTGCTTTTTGCAATCAGCTCATTCATTTTTTAAATCTTTTGTCCAATAAAGAAATCTTCTAACTTTCAATCATGTACTAGCATCTTTCTACTGCAATGCCCATGCACCCCTATAGAAATTGGATTTTTATTCTCTAGGTTACATAAATCCCAAGACAGGGCAGTTATGACTTACCCTGGAAGTGGTGTTTAAGGTGCATCAAGGTCCCAGAGGAAATGAAAATGTATTGAGGGGATCCCCAATATTCTCACCACTTTCCACCTGGATACATTTGCCAATTCATAAGCAGAATGTGGCCAAAAGCTTTGAAGCAAGCAGAAAGAGGTGGAAAATCTAGAGTGATTGGCACACTCATAAATAGTGGGATTCAAGGCCTTCCAAGAAGCAGCAGCACTAGCAAACACCATAAACTTTCTATTGGGACTCTTGAAGGACAACCAATAGAAATAATGGTGAACTGAAATAGATTCAAACTTCAGTTTTGAATCAGGTTTATCTTAGACTGGATTGTAATAATCTTGTGATAATCTTTCTCTTATCTAGCCACATGTTAAGAACAAAATAAAAAATAAATACTAACTGGAAAGGAAAACATTATCTGAACTCTTTTTAATTATCTATATATATTATCTAGCAGTCTGTAAAATATTAGGCAGACATACCAGAACACAGGACCAAATAATCAAAAAACAAAAGGAAAAGCTAATAACTAAAACAGATCTGCATGTGAGAAACATATTTGTGCTGTCAAGCATAGATTTAAAGTAAGTGTAATTGATATGTTAGCACTCTTTTCAGGAGAAAACTGGAGTTTATTTTTTAAAAAGAAAATTTAAGAACTGAAAAATAAAATAGGTGAAATAAAAATCTCATTAGTTGATTTTAACAGCACATTAGACAAAACTAAAGAGAAGATTAGCAAACTGGAAGTTGTCAGTAAAATATACCCATAATAAAACAAAGAGGGAGAAAAATTGATTAAAAAATACAGAAAAGAGGGAAGCGGATGTGGTTCAAATGATTGGGCTCCCACCTATGCCATGAGAGGTCCATGGTTCGGTTCCCAGTGCTCCCTAAAGAAGATAGCAAGCTGTCGTGACCTGCAGGTACAGCAAACTGACACAACAAGATTATGCAACAAGAGACACAAGAGGAAAAACATAATGAGAGACACAACAAAGCAGGGAATGGAGGTGTTTTAAGTGATTAGGTGTCCCTCTCCCACGTCGGAGATCCTGGGTTCAGTTCCCGGTGCCTCCTGAAAACAAGAAACAAAGAAGACGAACAGACACAGCAAGTGTAAACAATGAGGGGGTGGGGAGAGATAAATAAA
>JAQZBX010009499.1:0-46017 GCA_029593785.1 Cabassous unicinctus
TGTGGAGAGATAGGAATGTTTATTCACTGTTCATTGGAATGTAGAATGGTACAACCACTGTGGAAGTCATTCTCTTTGGCAGTTCCTGAGGAAGTTAGATATAGATCTGCCATGTGAACTGGTGATACCACTATTAGGTATACACCTGTAAGAACTGAGATCAGGGACATGGCCAGACATCTGCAGATCAATGTTCATAGCAGCATTAATCACAATTGCAAAAAGATGGAAACATCCCTGGTGTCCATCAACTTACGGATAAACATATTGTAATATATACATGCTATGGAATATTATTCTGTTGTAAGAAGAAATGAAGTCATGAAGCATGTGACAACATGGATGAACTTGGAGGACATTTTGTTGAGTGAAGCAAATCAAACACAAATGGACAAATATTGTATGATTTTGCTATTATAGATGAAATACATTGTGTAAATTCATGGAGTTAATAGATAAAATATAGGCCAAGAAAAAAAGAATGAGTTTAGAGACTGGAAAGCTGTGGTTTAATCTGTGCATAACTGGTAAAAAGATATTTGTAAATGTATCAAAATCAGTGGGAATGGTGAAAGCAAATCATACTGTTTGTAGGTAACATCACTAATATGTAGTATCACAGTGGCTGGAAGGGAAGGTCTTAGGTCGTGTATATTGCTGGAAGGAGAGTTTAAAAATGAATCATGGGACTGTATAGAATAGTGGATTCTCTTGGGAAAAATGAATGCAGTGCATATAGAAGAATGTTTTCCTTTGAAACAGAAAAAAATGTATGTTAATGTTACAAGCTGTTAATATCAGGGTGCTATTTGTGCAAAAATACAACCACAGCAACCTGGACAGCAGTGTATGGTGATATACTAATAATTTTCCATAAATGGTAAAGGATAAAAGGAAGTATGCAAAAAAGTATGCTAAGTGAAAGAAACTGGAGAAAAAGTACATGTTTTTACTCCTATACAAAATAGAAATAGAAATAAATAATGGAGATGGAAATAGATTAGCAGTTATGTATGGCAGGGGAAAGAAAGAGAGATTGAGAGGTAACTACTAAGGGGTAGGGATTTTTTTTTTGTTGTTGTTGTTGTTGTGTTGTGGAGTAATGAAATACTCTAATATTGTTTAAAGTGATGAATGCACAACTATCTGATTAAAACAAATGCCATTATTGTATATTTAGATGAATTGTGTAGTTAATGAATGTATTTCAATAAGATTGATGATAATAAAGATGAAAAAAACAATATATGTGTAAAAATGGGGCAATTTTTAAATAAAATTAATCATGTCCATATGGTATAATGCTCTGGATAGTGGATGTTACATTTTGAAGTATATTTCACATTACCTTCTTATGACATACTTTTTGAACTCTGCAATTTGTCAGATTATATATAAACATATCCATACACACACTTATATGTATGAGTTTGTAAATGCTACATGTGTATATATATGTTTGATTGTGATCTATTTATCTATCTATACAATCTGGTATGTTTTTGATAACTAACTTGTTATTATGGTTAGTTTGAAAGTTTTTAACTTTTCCATATTTTCTTCAGTGCCTATGCATTGCTTTTATACTTGGAAGAAATAATAATTATTTAACTACCAAAAAACGGTAAAACACAAAAAATAATTGTACTACTTTTAGTCTTTTTTAATGTTTTTCATGTTTGTTTTCATATTTTTCTCTGAGGAAGAGTTGAAGGGTGAAATTTCTGATTAAATACTCAGGAAATCAATGAGCTTGAACTTTAGAGCTCAGCAGTAGAAACACTTTTCTCAAAGCCCATGTGACTTTAAGATTCATTCTCCTTCACACTGTGGCTGCACATCTAATTGGTTGTGGCAAGTCAAACTAACTAAAGTCTCCTGGTGTCTATAGGGAAAAGATTTGCTCTTTCCAGGAACACATCACTGCCTGGGAGATGACATATAAGGCCTTCTCAGAAAATTATTTAAACCCTTCCCTATTTTTACTCTAGCTGCTCCTCTCTGCACCTGTGAACTCAAACACAGTGCATACAGAAAAATTCAATCTTAATGGTCTGCAACTTTCCCCATGCTTTGTTAGTTTTTCACAATTATGATATCTCTTTGTTTGCAAAATATGTCCCTTTAAAGAGAAGAAGCAGGGTTTATCACAATGTTCTAGAAGTCTTGAGATTTGTGTCGGATTTGGACAAGGACATGAAAAATGTTTCAGGAATTTCCAGGGTGGCATTTATTTTTTAAATGTCTTTGCCTTCTACAGAGTTACATTACAAAAATAGTTCTTGGTAACTGTTTCACATCTCTTTGCTAACTTAACCATCAGTTGCTAAGGATATATCTAATCTATATGTCAGTCATGTCAATTTCATAACCTCAAATTTCAAATCTCTGCATACTTGTTTTTCAGGGAAATTATTCAGATGGCATATGGATAAGAGGATGGGCCAGATCTTGAAGGAATCCCCCATTTTACCCCAAATCCTTTTGTTATGGATATTCATGATTGTGAATTGTTTGTGTGTTGTTTTCTTTTCCTTCTCCACATAAATTGGAGGAAAAATTAAATCCACTAACAGTAAATATTTTTCATTCTACTAAAAAATCTTGTTCTTCCTCTGAAGACTATTGATTCTCCACTAATTTTTAGTGACATGAAGTTCTTGTAGTTTGCTGGTGAGGTTTTGCTTTGCTAAATTATTCATAACCATCTGTATCTTTGAACTTTGAAGGTTTCTACTCACAATGGCTATCTGGAGAGGACTCAGCACTAAGTAAGCGATAGAGATCATCTTCTTTACTTGAACTACAGGTTAGCATTAAATGGGGACATTTAGGTGATTTTTATATAAATGACACATATTACATTATTAATGCATGCCAAGAGATATACATAACATGCTGTTTTTCAAAACTAGCCTTCATATTACATAGATAAGAAAAGATATGAAGAATTAGTGGATGATGAGGATAAAATAGGAGGAAGAGGTATAAGAAAGCATAGTAAATTATTTAAGGTATTTTTAAATTTTTATTATTATATTTAATAATTTATGTTCTCCATAAAGAATGCAAAATATTTTATTAAAATTAAGCAATTCAGTAAATCATATATGAATTTTCACTAAACTTATACCCACTGTTTGCTTAATCTTCTCTCCATATTCCCTTAATATAAAATCTAGGTCTTCAAAATTACTTAGGAAGATCATGATGCAACAGACCAAATGCTGATGAACAGCTAACATTGTATGTATTAGTGACACTTTATATTTTTGATGAATGAGAAAATGACTGAGTGGCCATAATATTTCATAGTGGTCTGACTGAATCGATTATTTTTATACAATGTAAACAAGACTTCACAACAAGCTGGATCCAAGGAAATAGAGGCAAAGTTGTGCACAACTCGGGGGTTGCAAACTTCAAGTACATATTCAATGAGGGGATTACTGTCTTGTGTTCCCATCCCTCAGTTGGAAAAGCATTGAGAAGCAGGTTGTATATTCTGTTTTCTTGGGTATTATTTAGAGTACATATTGCAAATCTCAGGTTGTAAGGGTGTTACTGAGTGTAATAGTTTGAAGAAATTTGTTTTCTATAAATTTCTTATTTTTGTCTTTGCAATTTTAGCAGATCCTTTTGCACCTCTATTTTTTCATTTTTTTGCTTTATTTTTTTAAGAAAACCTTTTCCTTGTGGATTAGATAGCATAGGGACAATACTATTTGAAAGGTAAAGAAGTGTTAAGTGAAAAACTTGTGTTTAATCTTAGTTACCAGGAACCAAATTAGAGCTGTGAACCAACCTTTCTTATCATCTTTGTGGTGCTCTTTGCATTGGCACAATTGCCATTGTAACCCTGCCTCTTTTAGAGATGAGTACACTTAGGTAAAGAGACTTGAAAGTGCTTGCATTAAGCATATTTGGCATAAGGCAGACCATTGAGCCCCTCTTAAGTTCAAACCCAGGCCCTTTACTTACAGTCAGCAATACAAATATATTACAAATCATTTTTCCTAATTATTTAAAAAGACATGCACATAGCAACATTTTTCAGGCATGCTCTGTCAGTAGTATTTCAGTTCCCAACACAGCTAGGAATAGAATAAATACCCATTGGAAAATGTTGTTCTCTCTAGCTGTGTTGTTTAACTTGGTTTTTGTTCTCTTAAGGGGACCTGATACTATTTATGGCAGGAGGGTTATGTGATAGACAAAGGAATATGTGTTTCAGAGTCACTCCTCCAGAATGATGGCTCAAACATTTTATGGAGATTTTATGAAATTTTCTAGATGCATTAACATTTTATCATTTAATAATTTTATGATTTTTTAAGATTGATTATATTCTTAGTGATTCCAGTTGGTTGAAGTACTGATCAAAATTTAGGAAAACAAATGAGATTTAGGAATATATGTAAAGTTTTAATTTACTTCAAAATTAACTACAGACTAAATTGGCTTAAGAATCTTTCATGTGAAAATACAACTGAACATTTAAATATATATCTATATAATGAATCAACATTTTGATATATCTGCTACTAAAGCAGAAAATTTAATATTTCCTGTGTACATTGCACTGGAAATCCACACCTAGAGCAATCTGTTGAATGTGAGATATTGTATTTTAAAATTGGCATTGCAAAACACCATTCCAAATAAATACCTGGATCTTGAAAACTTTGCTAAGGAATTCATATATGAATGCATAAAATAACTGGGAAAACATAACCTTGCAGTGAGTGGGATGAAGAAAGAATTTGTAGACATATTCACATGACAAAGGATTGAAGGTAAAAAGGGTGAGAATTGTTTCTGAGCAGAAAGTTTTTCAGAGAACAAGGAAGGAATTTGCAAAGAGCAGGTTTTAATTGGACCTAGCAAAGAACTTTCTAATAATAGAAATATTGCCTTGAAGGAGAATGGAGAATGTTCTTCCCATTTGTCAGAAAGTTCATACCAGTGGTTTTATAGAAACTGAGCAAAGCTGTGATTTTATAACTTAGAGATTTTATTGACACTTGATTTATAATATAGGCTTAGTGATAATGACAGTCCTGGGCAGTGATAATATCTGTCCTCAAATTGTAGCGATGTGGGAGAAACAAATTTCCAACCATCCTTACTCATTCAAATTTGTACCCCTTAAAAATTAAAATAAAATACATACACATGTCAGGATGGAACACATGCATTGCTTTTTTTTTATGTATTGCTTAATAAAAAGTGTTAAGTAACATTTAAAGACAATTATGTCCATTAAATTCATGCCAGCTTTATCCAATAACAAACTTTTTCCCCTTACGTTCTCAAAATTTGCAGGCCAAGCACATCAATGCTCCTCAGACAAAGATATAAAGCTCCTCTGCTAGCTTAAATGTGATAAACACATTTTTCTGAGAACATATGAAAAACCATTTCCTTTGGGTGAAAGGATATCCAGAGGAAATAATAAATTTAACTGATGAAATAGCTTCTTCAGGAGTGCCTGAGTTTTTATACTGAAGACCAAGAGGTATTTAAAATTCAAATGCATAGATTTTAGTTGAACATATGGATTGTTTAAATAATTGGCAATGCTCATAAACTTACCAATTGTTTTGAAATAATTTACTTATATATATGTATATATAACTGGCAATTTATTTTGCATTGTATAACACTTTTTCACCCATTACATTAATTGCTTATTTGATCTTTAGAGCCCCCTGGATGTTTTGTTACCTAAACATAGCATATAGAAAAAATGAAACTCAAAGGGTTAAGGGAAAATGTCCAGATTCACAAAATTATTTAATGTCATACCCAGGAGAAAAATTCAGTTCATCTAACTCTAGGTTTTGTTTTGTTGTATGTTTAATACTTCAAATCTAAAGTGAATGCCTATATAAAGTCACAAAATTATTCCAGAAGTTTTCTGATTATTCACAATTGTATTAAACAATAGCAAAGCAACACAATCTGTGCAAAGCAGAAATTCTAAAAGCATAGGTCTGTCTCATCATGATTCTACCATAAAACAACATGTAAGAAATTTAAGCAAATGTGTTATTCAATAGCAGATTTCTCACAAAGCAGTTTTCCTCTTTGAACATATTAGACCTTTTATATGCAAACATTAGGGCAAGGCCAGATGCAAAATGTGGAAGTCTTAAGTGTTTCCCTTTGTTGTTTCTTGTTCCAGAGATCAAGTAGAAAAAACTAAAGGTAACAGAAGTTTAAAAATGGTAGTAATCAGAGAAAATGGAGGACCCTGAAACTTATTTGGCTTTGTAAAGCAGCACCCAGATTCCCTTTGTTACTGGGATCTTAGGGTATTGGAAAGTTAATCCTGACATGTGGGAGGTATGAAAGCAGATGAAATATCACTAATATTTAAGCTATTTCACAAAGCAGGTAGCATTTTTCCTTCAGTTGTGTATTTTACTGGATTCTATTAATGGGAACTGGAAAAGGCAGAAATAAAAACAAAACAAAGCAAAAAAAAACAAAAAACACAAGGCAGATTTTAAATAATAAATAAATATGACATATTATTGTGTAAATTTATGTCTGGCATCAGAAATTATGAAGTTGTTACAAAGAGGAGATAAAAATGAAAACAGTTGATTCCCTCTTAATGAAATCATCAGTCCTAATTATGTACTAAAATCATTAGTCACCTTAATGAGTGTGTATATTTAAATTTTAATAGACACACATTATTGGTGAATTTTATTTGATAACTATTGTAAATGTTTACCTGCTGTTCTGGGTAGAGGCTAAGAGCACAGACTCTGAATTGAACCTGCCTAGCACAAACAACCCTGTGATTCATTGTCTAAGTGATTGCAGGCACATTACTGTCAGTTCTGCCATGAGTGAAAGAGGACTTTACATCAACTTACTTAGGTTTATTGTGAAGATCAATGAGTCAATAGACAGGAAGCATTCATAGACAACTTGGCACAAAGTAAATTAATCAAAAAACCTTAATTATTATTTGCAATAGTACTTTTAAACCCCATGCAATTCAATTAAATGATCATATCCTTAGATTATTTATGGAAACATAGACTACTTTGATAAATTTATCTCCCAAACATGTTAGGAAAGTATGTCTCCCCTTGACATGAATAGCATTAAAAAAATGGACAAAAATCCATAACCTTCAAAAAGTTTGCTGTGATATATATTTTTTCTTTACTATTGCTAACTTTATATACAACACAGTCACTTAGGTTTTTTTAAAATTGCTAAACTGTATTAAAAAATTCCAGTTTTAACAAAATATATAGGTGGATAAGAAATCCATATATTTATTCTTGGGCTATTTTCTTGAATAGTATCTTGACAAATAATTACATATCTCCCTTAAAAATAAAACAAATATAATTCTAGAGAAGCAAATACCTGTTGTATTTGATGTCTCCTTCAAATCCAAACTTGCAAGACAAGTTTTCAATTCTTATTTTATTTTCTCCCATACAATTATATATGCAACATGGGTAAACTGACACGAAGTTAATAGTCATGTTGAACTGACTTGTAGTCCAATGGTAGATTGCCCATACTTGTGGCTAAATTATACACAGACTTCCCCAAGCCAGTAATGAAAATAATTTGTAGATGTTGGTTATTCTGAGCATAACAAAAATGCATGTAATAAGGGTATCACTTTAAATGCATTTAAGCTTGTTTGTACTTACATTCACATGTGCATGTGCATACACAAGCACATAATAGTACAGTTTATGTGTGAATGTTGGATGACTAAATATCCCAGAGTGTTTTCAGTGGAGTGATAGGGAAGACATGGTGTGAAACTTTAGACCTCATCATATGTATCATGCAATACTATAGCATCTGCCAATATCATCTTGCCCAAAACAGTTAAGGAAAAATTTATTTCAGTTGATCAATAGTCTTTAAAACATGTGTGAATAGATTAATTGCTAGACTAATGCCAAATCATCAATAAAATATTTTTAAGTATTTTCTTCTTAAAATGAGTTCTGTAACAATTAATCTATATCTTGTTATTTAAATTCCCTGGGAATGTAATCTTTTATTTGGAAGATTCTAGTTCATATCAGCACCCTTATTGAATCAATGGAAGAATACAACACATCTGTACAGACTTCACTTTCATGGGACTCTTTAACAGAAAGGATACCTCAGGCCTTCTTTTTACCATAATCTCTATCATTTTCTTCACTGCGTTGATAGCCAATGGGGTCATGATCTTCCTAAACCGGTTGGACTCGTGCCTCCAAACCCCCATGTATTTTCTCCTCAGTCACCTCTCCTTCATAGACATGATGTACATCTCCACCATCGTGCCCAAGATGCTGGTTGATTACCTGCTGGGTCAGAGAGCCATCTCCTTTGTGGGGTGCATAGCTCAGCACTTCCTGTACCTCACCCTTGTGGGAGCCGAATTCTTCTTGCTGGGTCTTATGGCCTATGACCGGTATGTGGCCATCTGCAACCCTCTGAGATACCCGGTACTCATGATTCGACGGGTTTGTTGGATGATCATAGCAGGTTCCTTGTTTGGGGGCGCTTTGGATGGCTTCCTCCTAACACCCATCACCATGAGCTTTCCCTTTTGCAGTTCCTGGGAGACTAACCATTTCTTCTGTGAGGCGCCTGCTCTCCTAAAGTTGGCATGTGCAGACACAGCCTTCTATGAGACCGTAAGGTACGTGTGCTGTGTTTTGATGCTGCTGATTCCTTTCTCTGTGGTGATTCCCTCTTATGCCAGAATCCTGACGACTGTCCACCGCATGAGCTCAGTAAAGGGGAGAAAGAGGGCATTTGCCACCTGCTCATCTCACATGACAGTGGTAACCTTGTTCTATGGGGCCGCCATGTACACGTATATGGTGCCACACTCCTACCATAAGCCAGCCCAGGAGAAAGTGTTCTCTGTGTTCTACACCATCCTCACGCCCATGCTGAACCCCCTCATCTACAGTCACAGGAACAGGGATGTGACAGGAGCTCTGAAGAGGGCCCAGGGGAAATTCAAGTCTTCTCAAAGAGTGTCGGGGGATGTCTTCTGACAGTCGGCTCTTTCCCATTTGTGTCATGGAAAGAAGATTGTCACCAGTGCATCCTTAATTCAATTGAAGAATTTTACTGGACAATCTATCCAAAGAGACAGAACATTTTAAAAAGTATGTCCACTTGGTGTCCCTTCATCATTTCTATTTTCCTTTTATATTTATATTTTATTCACAATAAATTATCAATGGTTTTCACAAACACAAGTTAGAAAATTTTACTCTAGAGTATTACCTTATGAAGCTAAAATAGGTTGCATGCTATTTTATATGCTGTAAACTATATCAATGATGTCAGGAAGGAAGGTAGTACTTTTTGGACTTATGGCACTGCTGTATAAATCTAATTCACCATGCAAGGCTAAGAGAAATATCATCTTGTCTACTCTGTAGAGTAATAATCTAAAGTAACCATTGAGGAAGACAATTAATATAGCTACCTATGTGTTTCCATTTCTCAGGAACATAAATAGATTTCTCTAAAAGCCACTGTGCACACTAAAAGCATTAGGTGGTTATTTTTTTTACTTTCAGTAAAAATATAGCATTTAACTTTACTTTGTTTGCAATGCATTAGTGAAAATTATTTGTCAGATTAATGTTAATGACTAAGAGAAAAGGACATTGCTTATATGAGATGACATTAGAATACTTTGTGCTTGAAGAAGATACTCTAGGAGTTTGGAAAATTATATAGGAATATGAATTGGGAGGATATTAAAATAAATTTTCAAATATGTCACAGGGTGATCAAGATTAAGACAATAATATAATAGGTATTATTATCTATGCTCACCCAGGAATTAAGAAGAGAATGCAGGTAACAAATTATGCATGAGTTATATAAAGGTTTCACTCAGTAATTAAGGGTGTGAGTTTATCAAATTATTAATTCAACATGTGGAATTATCATTTCATTAATATAATTGTTATCATAGTCATAATCAAAGAGGTCAATCTCTGTCTAAAATGTAACAATTTACATGCCTTGTCAGGCTCATTATCTCCTAGCATCTGCATAACAAATGAAGCATTAATTATGTGTACCAATTAATAATTGATAAGACAGAGGTTGAGGAAAATAAGGGGCTTCTGTATAGAAACTCTTTTAATTAGTGCACTAGATCCCAGTATTTCAAGAAATGTGATTGATGTATAAATATATCCTTCAGATACAAATTGCCCATTCATTTTTTTCATTCCTCATAGCTGTGTACAAGAGAAACAAGGAACAGTACAATGGGGATAAGACAATGCAAAGGAAAAAAGTAAGCAAGCAAATAAACAAACCAAAAATAATTATATTTCTACCACATTGTCTGTGGCAGTAAGGACAACAACTGATCTTATGCATAACTTTTGCCCCAACAGATAAACTCTGGGTGAAATTCTAATGAAAATGTGTGCATGTTATCAACCAAAAGACATATTTTTTCAGATAAAAGTGGATAGGGGATTAGTAAGTGCAATATTGCATGATTAGGGCTTCTGGTGTTCTGGTAGTTTTCTGTTTCTTGATATTGGTTCTGATTACACACCCAGTGTTCAGCTTGAGAACATTGATGAAGTTCATAAGTTTTTATATTTTTAATACATATTCAGTGTTTTTATTCTTTAAAAAAAGTTAAAATATAACTCATAATAAAATATAATGACAAGGCTTATGCAACAAATACCATAGCACAATAACATAGTAAGAGATTGATGGAGGGCTAATCTATAACAATAGTGTTCACAGGACTTTCTGAGTAAGGTATATTGCAATGTAAAGTTTTATAGGTTTTGAAATACATACAATGCCATGTATCTGTTAATGTAATATCATATAAAACAATTCCAATGTCTTAAAAATTTTCCTTTGTTCCACCAATTCCTCTCTCCCTCTCTCCTCTGAAATCCTGGCAACCACTATCTTTATATTAATGTTACAGGTTCTCAATTAGTACATGATAAATACAAAACCTTAAATCTACTTAGGTTCTTGGTTACATGGCCACTCTTAAGTTTGTTCAGTTCTCAATCTTGAAGAATTTGGGATGATGACTATAATGACTACTTCAGGCTGAGAAGCGGCTTAAATATTATGGGGAAGATGGAAGGAATTGTTTTTATTGCAGTTATATTTTCTCCTTGTATTGGGATGGGGTTTGTCTATCATCATCATTTTGTTAGTTGTCCAGGGCAAGTCCAAAGAATTGGACAGTAGGAGTTGGCTGTAACTCTGCTGGGATTCAGGGTTCAACCTACATATGAATAATCTGAAGATTTAAGTCTCTATGAAATATATTTAATGGGTATAATGATGAAAGAAAATAAAAGAAGAAGAATCATGAGTAGAAGAATTATAAATGAGTATACCTATGTTATATTGGGGAAATACATGATCATATATTCCCAATTAAGGGGATTTTTATTTCATAAGGAAGTGTGCCTTTCTTATAGTTGTCTGGGCATCCTTAGAGCCCCGAGGAACATTTTTGTGTGGGACTTTGTTTACTGTGGCTGTTAGTGAATTCTGCCTAAGATCTGCATAAATGTAACCTCTGAAATGACCTCCTAATTCACGTTGAAATCTCTTAGCCATAAAACTCCTTTTTAAAATAATATTTCTTTCTTTTGGCGAGGGATTTTTTCAAATGCATTGCTGGTTAGTGTTTGGCAATAATCCTTCATATGCAGGGAAGCTTATTCCCAGGGGTCATGTCCCACATCACAGGAAAGGTTGTGAGTTCATTTGTTGATTTTGGCATAGAGAGAAGCCACATTTGAGTAACAATAAGGTTTTCAGGAGGATGTAACTCTTAGGTATTAACTATAATTGGGCTAAGTTTCATTTTTCCAGTAATAAGGATTATAGATGAAATGAAATCAACTAGATGATGACTATGTGGATAGAGAAGAGAATTGAGTATGCTTCAAGGGAACTTCAACTATTAAATGTCAAGCATTAAGTACAAGTATTACAATCAAGGGCTTGACATATTGATCTGTTTTCTTTTATTAGGCACTGACTTTATATTCCATATTTTTGCCATTTTGCTTGAGACAGTAGCAGGACACCCCAGGATGGGAGTTTAATATTTTGTGGCTACTGTGTGGGTTTCTATCTATTGAGAAAAAGTATGTTTAAGTGAATTTTTACACATATATCATCCCACTATCAACACCCTGTACTAATGCCATAGCTTTGTTAAAGATCCTGCAAGAACATTTTTATAATTGCAATCTTAATCAAAATCCTTGACCACCCCAGAATTCCCTGAGATGTGCAGTCACACATTTTATCCTCTAGTTTCCCTTGTATCTTCATGGATGATCCAAACCTTCCCCTTTCAATCACATTCAGACTTACACTTTAGCACCATTAATTACATTCATATCACTGTGCCAACATCACATCCCTCCATTAGCAAACTGTTACAAATAACCTTATTATAAATTCTGCACAGATGAATCATCAGGTCTCCCATCTCTGCTCCTCTTTTATCTTTGATATCTCTATGAGTTTGTTAAATATCCTTAGTTCATATTCAGGAGATCATGCAATATTTGTCCTTTAGTGACTGGCTTACTTCACTTACCATAAGATCCCCAAAATTCATCCATGTTGTCACATGGGTCAGTACTTCACTCCTTTTTATAGCTGAATAATATTCTAATATATATATACACACACACACACACACACACACACCCCACATGTTGTTTATCTGGTCATCTGTTGTTGGACACATGGGTTGTTTCCATCTTTTGGTAATTTTTGAAGAATACCACTATGAATATTAATGAGCACATATCTGTTTATGTTCTTGCTTTCACTTCTTCTGTGCATATATCTAGTAGTGGGATGGCCCAATCATATGGAAATTCTATATTTAACTCCTTGAGGAACCACGAAACCATCATCCACAGTGGCTGCACCATTTTACATGGCCACCAGCGGTGAATGATTGTTCCAATTTCTTCTTTTCTTCTCCAGCACTTGTAGTTCTCTGTTTTTTATTTGTTGGTTGGTTTTTGTTTTTTAAGCAGCCAGTCTAGCAGGTGTGAAATGATATCTTATGGTTAATTTTTCCTCCAATTTCCTATTAGCTAGTGATGTTGAGCATCTTTTCATGATCTTTTTAGCCATTTGTAGTTCCTCTTTGGAAAAGTGTCTGTTCAAGTCTCTTGCCCATTTTTAAATAGGTTGTTTATCTTTGTATTTTTGAGTTTTTAATTTACCTTTTTTCCTTTCTAATGAAATAACTTTTATTACTTGATCAGCTATTTAGAGTTCCTCTTTTGTGAAGTACTTAAGTCTTTTTCACATATTCTAATAAATTTCTGCGTTTTTAATAGCGCTTAAGAGTTTTTGTATATGTTGGATATTTATTCTTAGTTTGCTATTAGTACGTTATTACTGTATTATTTATTTATTTTTGTTTTATATTTGATATTAATTTTGATGCAAAAATTTCATGCTTACAATTTCATTGGGAGTGAAATATAATTTCCTTATGGTAAGCTACAAGGACCCATCTGATGGTTTCACTCCCAATTCTTACATTAGCTGTTCCTACTGCTTTCCTATCAGCTCACTCTGCCCCAGCCACACTGGCTGCCTTATCTTTCCTTTGAAAAGATACATCTGCCTCAGGGCTGCTCCACTATTTCCTTAGTTTATGATTATGTTATCACAGCTACATGCAGGGATAAAATTCTTATCTCTAATTTTATTTCTTTAGCTATTTCCAGCACATCTGCTCCAATTTATTTCCATTGAAATCTTGAACACTCAAAGTCATCTGTGAGGGTTGGAATCAACTTCTTCCAAACTGCTTTTAATGTTAATAATTTGCTCTCCTGCCATGAATCATGAATATTTTTAATGGGATTTATAATGCTGAATCTTTTTCAGATTGTTTTCAATTTAATTTGCCAAGACCCATTAGAGAAATCACAATTTATGGCAGATATAGTATTACAATATACATTTCTTAAATAACACAAATTGAAAATAAAAAAATTCCTCCTTGATCCATAGGCTGCAAAATGGATGGTGTGTTAGCAGGTATGAAAATAACTTAAGTCCTATTTTACATCTTCATTAGAGCTCTTGGGTGACCAGGTGAATTGTCAATGAGCACTAATATTTTGGAAGGAAACTATTTTCCTGAGCTGTAGGCCTTAACAGGCAGGAGGATTAAAATATTCAGTAAACCATATTGTAAACAAATGTGCTGTCATCTAGGCTTTGTTGTTTCATTCATGGAATACAGTCAGAGTAGATTTAGCATAATTCTTAAAGACTCTCAGATTTTCAGAATATTGAATGAGCATTGACTTCAACTTAAAGTCACCAATTGCATTATCCCCTAACAAGAGAGTCAAACCGTCTTATGAAGATTTTTTTTTACTTTATTAAATTATTGACTGTATTTCACATGTATATTTTTGTCTACACCTTTTCCATTTGTTTGACCACTGCTAAATATTATGACCTATCATAATGTTCTTATACAGTCTTAAAACCAATCGAAGGATGGAGTCCCATTTTTCAAAACTAAACATGCATTTTGGACAGTACATTCTACTAGCCTCTTTTCAGATGACTAGAAATATGAAGTCATTTTCTCAAAGTCATTAATTGAGTTATTTCAAAGCATGCACAAGATCCTTAGTCTCAGAAAACCTCATAAACTGAGTATCGTATCTACTCTTTAATTTTTTTTTTTTAATTTTAAAAGAAGCTTTAGGTTACATAAATTTTACATAAAAATATAGGGGATTCCTGTATGCCCCACCTTCCTACATTTTCCCATATCAACAACAACCTTCATAAGTGTGGTACTTTTTCTAAAATTGACGAAAACACATTAAAGCATTGCTACTAACTATTGACTATAATTTACACTATAGTTTACACTCTATCCTGTGCAATTTTGTAGGTTGTGACAAAATATGTAATGCCCTATATCCATCACTACCATGCCCTGCAGGACAATTCCAAAGTACAAAAAATGGCCCCATATTACAATTATTCTTCCCGTTTTCTCCCCTCAGAACCTTTGGTGGCCACTGCCTTGATTGAAATGATAAATGTTCTTCCATTGCCAGAATAAAAATAAGTCTATATTCTTGGCAAAGGATCCTGTATATCATTTATCAGACATGGAAAAGAAATTCTCACTCTGTGTTCTGAAGAGGACAGCCAGATATCAACTGTTATAGAAATGAAATAAAACAGAAAATGTTAAATTGTTTAAACTATTTTCTTAAAGAGACTTCCTCCACTGCCAGAGATCTTGAAAGGCCTCCTGGTCAGTCAACCAGAAGCAGTTCTTCACATAAATGATGAATGTGGCTTCCACTTTAGGAAAAGAACCAGTTTTTTCTAATCTTGTTTGCATTTTTGCTTTAATGTCTTCTACAGAACTAGGCTCTTTCAGTGTTTTATATGTATATATATATTATATATACATATTTTATATTTTCAAAGAGGCTTTAGATTACATAAATGTTACAGAAAAATATAAGGGATTCTCATATGCCCCACCCTTTCCCATCCCACATTTTCCCACATTAACAACATCCTTCATTAGCATGGTACATTTGTTACAATTGATAAAAACATATTGAAGCATTGTTACTAACTGTGGAGTATACTTTAAATTATAGTTTACACTCTGCCCCACATGATTTTAAAGGTTTTGACAAAATGTATAATGACCTGTATCCATCATTGCCATGTCATAAGGACAATTCCAATGTCCCAAAAATGTCCCCGTATTACATCTATTCTTCTCTCTCTCTCCCCTCAGAAACTCTGGTGGCCACTGCTTTTTATCAATGATAAAAGTTCTTCCATTGTTAGAATAATAATGTCTATAATAGAATAATAATAAATCTTATTTAGTCCATTGTTCATTCCCAAATCATGAGGATTTTGGAATGGTGATGGCCACTCTGTCTCTAATTTAGAGGGGTCTTAGATCCCCTTGTAATTCCTGCTCGCCAGTTTTGCCTCACTGATGTCCTGGACATTTCTACCATTGTGCCTAAGATGCTGGTCAACTAGTGGGTTGGCCAAAGGGCTAAATCCTTTGAAGTGTTCACTTTCCAGAACTTCCCCTGCTTGGCCTTGACAGGGGCTGAGTTCTTCCTCCTAGGACACATGTCCTATGAGTGCTACATGACCATCTGCAACCTTCTACAATACTCTATCCTTATAAGCTGCAAGGTCTTCATGTTGATAGTGGTGCCAGCCAGATGGGAATGTCCATAGATGGTTTCTTGCTCCCCCCACACACACAGTCATTATTCATTTCCCTTTCCATGCTTTTCAGAAATCAACCACTTTTGCTGTGAGGTCCCAGTCCTCTGGAGCTCTACTGTAAAGATATATAAGCATATGAAATGACCATGTATATCTGCTGCATTATGATGCTACTCATCCCTTGCTCTGTTATTTCTGCCTCTTACACTAGGATTGGCAAAACTGTTTACAGGATGAATGAGTTCGATGGGAGGTGGAAGTTAGTGGCCAATGGTTCCTCACACATGGCAATTGTCTGCCTTTTCTATGGGGCCACCATATATACTTATGTGCTGCCTCACTCTTACCACACTCCTGAGCAGGACAAGGCTACTACACCATTCTCACTCTTATGCTCAACCCACTCATCTACAGCCTCAGGAACAAGGATGTCACAGGATCACTAAGAAGGTTCTAGGGAGGTGTTCTTTGACAGGAAGTGTAAATGCTTTTTAAGGAAACTGCTACTAATTCTAAAGACTTGAAAATAAGGAAATGATAATAATCCTAGTGAAAGACACAAGACTTGGTCTTCATTTTTGGAGTAAAATATTCTCTGCTAAGAAAATTAGCAAGTCACCTACAGGGCAGAAACTAGGAAGTTATTTAGAATTGGAAAGCTGATTGGGATTTTCAAAGTTTGGTCATTTTGTGAGGGTGTGAAGGTTCTGAACAGTTGAAAGTTTTGGAAGGTTTGGGAATAAAATTGGGGTTTCAGGATTAACACATCTACTTTTGCCCAAGCATGCACTCTGCTGGAAACAACACAGTTATCTCTGGCACTTTATATTGTCTACACTTAATTATGCAAAGGGGAATGATGATTTCAGGTATTCCTCTGATTTCTCACCACTTTTTCTTCTCAGACATGCTGCAACCTGGCTAATTCAATGAAATCTACTTGTCAAATATTATTTTCATTTCATTGCAAATACGAATTCACGATCTAACTAAATTTTCTACAAGTGATATTTTGGTCTTTCATAGACACATTTAGTTCAATCATACTTGAAATGGCATCATTATTTGTTGAAAAATGTTGATTTGTGTTATTCAATTAATCTACTCAAAAGAATATAGTCAACCTAGCTTAGGAAAATTATGACAGTTCAAATTTTGGAAGATGATACATAAAGATATATATTTTTCCCATAATATGTTGCTAAAAGTATCCTAGCATAATGGATTTGAATGTAGTTGTGAGACATTGGTAAACATGGATGATCATTTCCTGCCCATCATTGTCCCTGAACTCTTAATTATATCCTTTAAGAAGAACAATAGGACACATTCAAATCACATCATTTCACTATATTGTCATTTCTGATGGTTTAATGTGTCATTAGAATATATATTTTATTAGAAAACTTGTACATTTACAGAAAAATCATGCAGAAAATAGAGTTGTCATATATCCCACTACTAACACCTTATATTAGTGTGATATCTTTGTTAAAAGTGATGAACTAATATTATTATAATTACACTATTAACTATATTCAATGGTTAAAATAGGGTACTCTTTTTATGTTGTACAGTTTCTATGTTGTTTCCTTTTTAAAAATGATTTTCTAATAACATATATACTAACTAAAATTTTCCCTTTTAAAATTTTAAATATAATCAGTGTTATTAAATACATAAATGATGTTGTGTTACAGTCATCACCATCCATTAACAAAAATTTCCATAAAAAGAAAATCTGTATTATTTAAGCATTAACACATGATTCTCTACCAGCATGATGGCTCCTGGCAACCTATATTGTAGTTTCTGATTTCATGAATTTGCTTATTCATATATTATTATATTATGAAGTGAGTTCATAAAATATTTGCCCTTTTGGGTTTTGCTTATTTCACTCAACATGATGGATTTTAGTTTCACTTATCTTGTTGTATACTATGAGAACCTTATTCCTTTTTATGACTGAATAATATTCTGTTGTTTATACATACCACATTTTGCTTTTTCATTCATTGGTTGATGAACACTTTGGCTTCTTCCATGTTTTGGCAATTGTGAATAATGTCACTATGAACATTGGAGTGCAAATATCTCCTCGAGTACTTGCTATCTCTTCTTTTTGATTCTATGCCTGTATTTGTGATTCCTGGGTCATATAGTAATGCTATACTTAACTTTTTGAAGAACTGCTAAATTGTCTTCCTCAGCAGCTGTACCATTTTATATTCCCACCAAAAATAAATGTGTACTTATTTCTTCACTTCTTCTTTAAATTTGTAATTTTCCATTTTTAAAAAATGTAACCAATCTAATGGATGTGAAAAATTACCTCATTGTGGTTTTGATTTGCATTTCCTTAATGGCTAATGATGTTGAAAAGCTTTTCATGTACTATTTGGCCATTTGTGTATCATCTTTTAAAAAATATTTTTTCCTTTATTTTTAAAGAAATTTTAGATTACATGAAAGTTACATAAAAATATAGGGGATTTCCATATACCCCACCCCTCCCTTCCCACATTTTCCCTTATTATTAAGATCTTACATTAGTGTGATACATTTTTTATGATTGATGAGGCAATATTTAAACATTTACATTATGGTTTACACTTCGCACTTACAATATTAAGTTTTGAAAAAATGTATAATAACCTGTATCTGTCTTTGCAATATCATGAAGAACAATTTCAATTATCTAAAAATGCCCAATGTTCTACCTATTCTTCCCTCAACCTCCCCTCAGAACCTCTGGTAACCACTATTTTTATATCAATATTACAAGTTTTATCTTACTACAATAATAAATATACTTTGTTCCATGGTTCAATTGTCCCCCCTATGTTTTCTCATTCCTTAATCTTGAGGATTTGGGGATGATCTTCTTTGTAGAGATGTCTTTACAATTCTTTTGCAAATTTTTTAATTGGGTTTTTGTCTTTTTGTTGAGTTAAAATATTACTTTATATATTCTGTATATTTATTCCTTATCAGTATGTAGTTTTCAAATATATTCTTCCATTAAGTAAATTTTCTTCTAACTCTAATGATAAAGTCCTTTGATACACAGTAGTTTTTAATGTTGATGAGGTCCCATTTATCTGCTTTTTCTTTTGTTGCTCAGACTTTGAGTGTAATGTCTAAAAAACCATTGCCTAAAACTAGGTCCTGAAGAAGCTTCCCTAAATTTTCTTTTACAGCTTTATCGTTCTCCTTTTTTTATTTAGGTCTTTGATCAATTTCAGATTTGATTTTGTATAGGTTGTGAATTAGGAGTCCACCATCATTCTTTATATATGGACATCCAATTTTCCCAACAGTATTTGTGGAAAAGACTATTCTTTTCCAACTGAGTGGTTTTAACAAGTGTGGCAAAAGCAAGTTAGATTTGAGGGTTTATTTATGAAATCGTAATTCAATTACATAGTTCTACTTGTCTGTCTTTGTGTCAATACCTTGCTGGTTTCATGACTGTGGGTATGTAATAAGTCTTAAGATTGGAAATTGTAAGTCATATCACTTCCTTCTTCTTTCCCAAGATGGTTCTGTCTATTCTGCTTCCCTTGCTCTATTAATTTAATGATTGACTTTTCCATTTTTGCAAAGAAGGCTTTTTGAAAGTTTGATTGGGATTGCATTGAATCCATAAATGTGTTTGAGGTTTTTCCCTTACAAGGTTTATAATGATTAACTGATCACAAGGTTTACCATGGTTAACAAACAGTACCTTGCATTCCTATAACATAGAGCAGCCCATACAGAGCCTACGTGATTGGTTGAATAAGCCATAGCATACATGCTCAGGTACAGCTCATTTCCTCACAAGAATAGACAAAGAAACCACATGGCACCACCGATACCTCCAGCATCTTTAGAATTCACTACCCCTAACCCACCATCCCCTAGCCATACAAGAAAAAAATTCATCTCTACAGTCCCTTATTGGCCCTCAGGTATTACCCAAGACCCAACCCCTCCCAATGATTAAGAATTTTAACTCCTATAGATGTACTGTATAAATTCATGACTGCCTCTGCCAGGGGTGGGCTGAAGTCTACTCTTCAGACCCCGTCCATTGGGAGAGCTTCCCAATAAACTCCACTTGCAATCATCAATCTCTACATCCCAGTGAATGCCACTTTTCTCCAACATTTGATGCCAAAATCCTGGACTGGAGTCACATTGAGAATTATTGGTTGGTGAGGAATCTCCTCTTGCCACGGCTAAATGCCCATCTAACAACAGACATCGAATCTCAGCTGGGTGAGTTAAGGATTTCTCTGCCAGAGGATCCTGCTCTCTCTCATTTTCCCTAGTTTAGAACAACCTGCTGAAAATCCTAGTGCTAGGTCAGTGATCCTCACTGTCCCCAAGGACCATGGCAGGTGAAAAGCCTGCAACCTTGTGGGAAGAAACCCCTTGGCTCCAAGCATGGTTTCTTGTTTCCTTGGAGAGATTTCTGACTGACTCAGGGACGCCTGTCTCAATCAGAATCTCCCTTGTCCTAGACATCCTTACTCTCACCCAATCCACCTAAAATGGGGAATTCAACTTTGGTCACCCCAAAATAAACACACCTCTAGGCTGTTTCCTTCATAACCTTAAATCTCTATTCCTGGAAGAAGACATCAGACCTAAAACACTCATTTTCTACTCAACCTCTGTGGGCTGCGATACAAATTGAACAATGAAAGTCAGTGGCTGGAAAACAGTTCTTTTGATTTCCAAGTTCTCTGAAACTTAGAGAACTTTATCTAGCACAATGGCAGATAGTCAGAGATCTCTTATATCCAGGCAATCCTTTTCCTTCCTTCCCTCCCTCTGCCAATCCTGTTCTTCCTACCAAATTCTTCTTTTGCACCAAAAACCTCCTTAGAAATCTACCTCCTCGTCATTTTAATCCCTTAAAGCTTCTGAATACTCTGACTTTGCTCCTTTAGATCATGCCCCTCCTGCACCTCCTCCATATAATCCTGCGGCATTATCGCTGGACTCACCCTCCACTCCTTCTTCCTTCCCCCCTTCATCACCACTGTCTTCTACCCCTCCCTTCTTCCTCCTCATACCCACTTGCAGGGACTTACTCCTGCTCCTTCTGTGCCACAGCCCTCCACCTCTACCAGCACACAGGCTCCTGACTCCACACAGATGCCAGCTCCTCTCCTACCCCTCTGAGAAGTAGCAGGAGCTGAAGGGATAGTCAGAATGCATGTTCCTTTCTCACTCTTAGATTTGTCAGATAAAAAACCAGTTAGGCTCATTCTCTGAATATCCTGTCACATACATCAAAGCATTCCAACACCTCACCCACTCTTATGATCTCACATTTCAGAAGACATATGTTATCCTTACCTCTTCAACTACACCTGAAGAGAAAAATCACATTTGAGCAGCTGCTACCTCTTTTGCTGATTCCATGCACATTCAAAACCCCAATAAATACCCATCAGGCCCCACTGCAGTTCCAACCGCTAATCCACTCTGAGACTATGAGCCAGAGTCTGCTGACCTTCCCCACATGGCCCAATTTTTAACCTGTATAATAGAAGTCATGAAAGAGGCTGACTTAATGGCAGTTAATTTTGATAAGATTAAAGAAATTTCACAGAAACATGATGAAAATCCAGGCACTTTTATAAATAGACTAAAAGAGTCTCTCCTCAATTACACTAACTTGGACCCTGAATCAGAATCTGGGTGACTATACCTACATACCCACTTTATCACTCAATCCTATCCAAATATCAGGAAGAAATTTAAAAAATTAGAGGATAGCCCTCAAATCCCTCAGAAAGACATGATTAAAACAGCTTTTAAGGTCTTTAACAACAGAGAAGAGGAAGCCAAATTAGAAAACCACAAATGAGATCAGGCTAAAGCCTTCCTCCTAGCTGCTGCCCTCGGGTCTGATTCTTGGAAAATTAATCTCCCTTATTCTCTTCAGCCACCTCCAGGACCCTGTTTTAAGTACAGAAAGGAAGGGCACTAAACACGCTCCTGCCTTGATCCCAGGCCTCCACTGGAGCCTTGCATGGTATGTTGTCCTAAAGATCATTGGAAGTCGAACTGTCCTGAAAACTCTGTTTCCAGGAAATTTCTTCCAGCACATCTTATTGACCTGGAGCTGGAATCCTTTCCAGACCTCCTCAGGTTAACAACAGACAAATGACGGGTCCCTGGTTCAAAAGAACCCCACATCTCCATCAGTAAGTCCAAACCAAGGGTTAGCATCAAGGTTGGAGGTAAGCCAATCTCCTTTTTAATTAACACAAAGGCCACATATTCAGTCCTCCTAAAATATTTAGAACCTTTATCTAATTCCTCAGTCTCAATTGTGGGGGTTAACAACATTCCCTCTTCTCCTTTAATCACCTAATCAATTATATGTTCATTAGAAAGTTTGACAATTTTTCATAAGCTCCTTGTAATCCCTACTTGACCTTCACCTCTTCTAGGCCATGACATATTGTCCAAACTCCACTCCTCCATCTCCTTTACTCTCCCATTCTCTCAAATCAACTTCTGTATCCTTTTGTCCACCATACACATACCTTCCCCACTTCCTTCTGACATCCTTCCGTTATTGCAGACAGAAGTACATCCCCAGGTCTGGGATACTAGTTCCCTTTCAGTCACAACACACCACACCCCTGTTAGAATAAGCTTAAAGAAACCCTTCTCTTCCACAAACATTCCTCAATATCCCCTTTCCATTAGTGACCAACAAGACCAAAGCCCACTATCAACAAACTCTGTGCTGCAGGCCTACTATGAAATGTACCAAACTATTTAGCTTAGGAATACAATCTGAACAAGTATAAAACCTAACCAGATTAAAACCTAGAAAAAAAAAAACAAAAAAACTTCTTTACCTTTCTCTTTTGAAATATCCTCTGTCAAACCAAAATGACATCTGGTACTTCCAAACTCCACTACTCATCCTTATGTATTAATGCAGTTTATGACAGAACCCAAATATTCAGTTTCCCCAACTGCCCACATTCTTATTTCATTCCCTCCAAACCCTTGACATCCTTAACACTGGCTGGCACAAATTTCTATTTTCTGTGTGGTAACATGGCCTATCTGATACTTCCTGTAGTATGGACAGAAATTTACACAGTAGTCTTTATCATCCCAAATGCCACAATCCTGAAACTGCAGAATATGGCCTCCTCTGGACAAATACCTCACCCTGTTTCTTTTCTTGAAACCTCCTTCAGGCTCCACAACTAAGTGAACAAAAAAAGAGACACTTCTTAGGAAACCCAGAATTTGGATATTGCACCCATGGAAATCCAATCCTAGAAAAACCTGGCATAGGATACACAATCTTCTGCAGTCTGTTCTGATTTTCAGGTATTCCAATGTTAAAAAGAGCAATCCTATATATCTCCCTTCAATTACAATTATCCTGGAATACAGCCATACAGGCCATAAACATTCAACAACTAGAAATTAATAGCTTAGCCTCAGTTATCATACAAAATAGTAAGGTATTGGATATCATCATTGCTGTTTCAGGAGGCACCTGTGCAATCATAAATAAAACCTGTAGCTTCTATATTTAAAGAATGGGACAAGTAGAAGAAAATCCCAAAATTGGAGAAAAAAACATAAAAGTCATCCAAAGAGCGTGAAATAATAGCTACAGAAATCAATCATGTCTATCCTCATTTCTTTCTTATTTCTCCTCACCTCTGAAATCAATGCTTTTACCACTCATAACACCACTACTGATATTATTGCTGCTTCTTCTCTTTGATACTTGTCTCTTACAGCTCCTTGTCTAACTCATAACCAAATTGTACAGTCAACAACTCAGAATATGTGAGCAGCATCTTTCTGCTGTGTGAACACCAATGCCAACCTCCTCAGAGTTGCAAGACCTACTGTACAGCTCATTGGACTCGCCCAGGACAACTAACAAGGAGATGATGATGGACAATGACGATCCCAAGGAACACAGAGAGTCTGGAACTGCAAGCAAGATAGGCCTATCCATCTTCCCCATGGAATATAAGACCCTCTCAATTAGAGGTGGAGTGGACATCACCATCCCAGAATCCTCAGGATTGGGGAAAGAACTATGGACTACAGTAGACTTACTGGTATTCCACTATAGACATAGTGTGATCCTAGAAATGGAAGAAATTACATTATTTATGTGGAGCCAGTGGCCACTGAAGGCTCTGGGGTCAGGGAGAGGGAGAGGGAAAAATAGTTGTAACATGAGGGCTTTTTCAGGACTTGGGAATCATCCTGAATGACACTGCAAAGACAGATATAGGTCATTTTATATCATCACATAACATGCAGAACTGTATGGGAGAGAATGTAGGCTACAATGTGAACTATGGTTCATGCTTAATGGCAAAGTCTCAGGATGCATTTATCAATTGCAATGAATGTGTCATGCTAATGAAGGGTGCTTATGTGGGAGGGTGTGGGAAGTGTGGGGAGTGGGGCATATGGGAATCCCTATGTTTTTTGTGTAACATTTATATATATAAGTATCTTTTTTCAAAAAATTATTATAAAAAAAAAACCCAGTGAGTAGGATGGAAGGGAACCCCTCACTGTCCTTTGACAGCAGGAAGTAGCTAGATGGAGTCAACGGCCAAACCCCCTCACCCTTCCGTCTAACACAGCACCTTATACTCCTACTTATGTCCCTTACCATATACATATATATATTTATAACCAAAAAGTTAGGAATGTTAGAGGTTTTTCCCTTACAAGCTTTATAATGATTAACTGATCACAAGGTTTACAATGGTTAACAAACAGTAAGTTCCATTCCTGTAACACAGAGGAGCCCCGCATTCAGAGCCTATGTGATTGGTTGAACAAGCCATAGCCTACAAGCTCAGATACAGCTCAGTTCCTCACAAGAATAGACAAAGGAGCCACATGGCACAACCAAACCCTCTCACATCCCTAGAATTCACTACCCTTAGCCCACCATCCCCTAGCCATACAAGGGAAATAATTCACCTCTACAATTCCCTATTGGCCCTTGGGTCTTACCCAAGTCCCAACCCCCTTCCTCTGACTAAGATTTTCCCTCCTATAGATGTACTATGTAAATTCATGACTGCCTCTGCCAGAGGTGGGCTGAAGTCTATACTTCAGATCCCCCTCCTTGGGAGAGCTTACCAATAAACTTTAAACATGCAATCATCTATCTCTGTATTCCAATGTGTGCCATTTTTCTCTAATAAAATATATTTGGATAGAAGTGGCATCTTACAAATGTTTAGTCTTCCAATCTATGAACACTGAAATCCTCTCATTTATTTAGGTCTTTTTTCATTTCTTTTAGTAATGTTTTGTAATTTTCTCTATAAAAGGCCATTACAAGCAGAAGCAGATACCTGATGACTCAGCCTAACATGTCCCCCAAATCTGATGTTTTGAGTCAAGATGAACTGTGTAAAGGGCTGTACCAGACATTTAAGAATCAGGGTAAACTCGACACACTCAAGATCCAACTCAGAAACCAGCTGATTTAACAATTGATGTACCTTGTTTTGAGTGGAAAACTGCAACCTCAATTCCTTCCAGTGGAAGGGAGTGTCCTATTAATAGGCGCTTCCAAATATATAGTGGCAGATGACTTACAAAAATGTGACTATTAGTTTTCATTTTCTGTTTTCTTTCCAGGAAGTGCTTTGGCAAAAGAAGAGGTATATACTATGCAAGATCTATTATAACTCATTAAAGGCAACCCCAAATCCAGTGTCTACAAACCACTGGTTTCACAATTTGATAAAGAAAACGAAAAAGGTTTCCTTATTCAGTTTTTAAAAGAGTTAGCATACTATCATCAGGCCAAAGAGAGTTGTGATATGGAAACTCAGACAAGTTCACCATTTCCTAGCAGAGACTATTGCTGAGAAGATTCAGCTTATTGGTGATTTGTTTGCATATGCTTATCCTTAGCATGGTAAGTTAGAAACTTTAGAAGGAAAGTTAAATTAATATAAGAGAGAAATAGAAAGACAACTTAGGTCAGAAATGGCTCAGAAGTTGAAATGTTTTAAAGATACTGAAATAGCAAAAATTAGAATGGAAGACAAAAGAAAGTCTGAGAAGTAAAGCGGAGTTCCCGAATGAATTTGAGAGACCTTGCTTAGAAAAATTGGAAGCCCTTACTTGTCAGTAAAAGAATACCCTTGAGAGACTTCAAAAGCACCAGGTGATTGAAACAAAAGAAATTCATGCCTAAAGGCAGAAAAGATAAAGACTTGCTAAGAATCAGAGAAGCATATTTAAAGCAAAGAATTGAAGATTTTGAATGGACCCAGAGGCTACAAAAAAGAAAAATGAAAAGTGTGGATAATGCACTTAGGAAGGGGAGCTGAACTTAGAGATTCTGAGAGTCTGGAGGAGATCTTTGACCAAAAGCTCAAGAATGAACTTCTATAGTATCAACTTGAACTAAAGGAAGAATACATGAATAGAACTAAAAGACTGATGGAAGATGAAAAAAAGATTAAAGAAAATGCTATGCATTTGCAACAAGAGTTCTCAGTTGGTAATTTAAAAAAGGAAGATCTCAGGCAATACGTAATTCTGTGAAAGAACTTGAGCTTGAGTTAATGTTTGTCAAAGTCCAGTCTTTGGCAATAACAAAATAAAACCACTTGCTGAATGAAAAAGTTAAAGAAATACATGAATATTCGCAACTAGAAGAAGAGAAACTGGAGATCCAGGCACAAAATAAATTGCTTAAACAAAAATTGGAAGAGAGTAGAAGTGAACCACATAACCCAGCCATCCCTGAGCTTGTGGTTTTTCAGAAAGAATGAAAGAAAACAGAAACTGCTATAGCTCTTGAGCATAAGGAATTTGAAACCCACAAACAAGATCTGGAAAAACAGCTACACAGTGAAATTGAGCATTCTGCAGAGCTGTAGGTCCAGTTATTCCATTATGAAGCTTGAGTAATGAGGTTAAATATGCAGATTGCTGCAATTGAAACAAACCCAGACAGCTCTAGAGAATGAAGTGTATCGCTGTCACTAGCAGTCTCTACTTGATGGTTACTTCAGTGGATTGATAGGTGACAATTTGATGCCTCACGATGATGATATAAGTGGTGATTCCTGAAGAATCCTTTTGAACAGAAAAAAGTGATGGTGGGCAGTTAAACCAAAGACCACACGTTATCCCCATTCAGAGATGGTGGGTAGATCTCCCTATTCTGACCCTGAGTTTGTAGCGAATACTAAGGCATGAGTAAAAGGGCCATAGCAAGAGACCCAGCACCTGGAAAATGCCCGCAGAAGTTACCATCCAAGAGTTATTCAGAACACAGCTGGGAGCCCACTATTAGCCCAGAGTCTGCCTCCCCTGTACTTGTTAGGAGCTCTAAAAAACAACACGTCTAGTAACCTAGAAAGAGGTATTTTGGCCTGGAACATAATTGTCTCTAAGCTCCCTCAATTGAGCATCCTTAAAGAGGAAAGGAGCGAAGCACTGGAAGCGCTAACGGGCGGAGGGACTTCTAGGTGCCTTTCCTTCACTCCCCTTCTAAAGCAAAAAGAAGTCTTGATAGGGAAATGCATCTAGAAAGTCTGGGCAGATCACTTGTGGCATCCCCCATCCTTGTCAGACAGGATGCCCCAACATTCACCTGCTGAGTCTAAACACAGCCTCTCCATCCCTTCCATTAACTTCAGAACAGCTGGCAGGCCTTTACCAAAAGCAAACTGAACTTCAAGGAAAAAGTGAATTTTCAAATCTGGATAGGCAACATTTTGACGATAATGAGGAACTCAAATAGTCTTTTAAATATGCATGGTACATGCTGAGGGGGCGTGAAGAAGGGGAACTGCATTCTGCTGGCGACATGCCTCTCATGGACTCCCCTACAGCCTCCATGCCTCCCAGATCTGTCTCATATTACTACCCAAACATAGATCAATTGAAGAGCAGAGGAAAGAAGACAAATTATGGGAACAGCACCTGAAAGAATGAAGGCAGAAAGAAGAAAGGCAGTGGTGTGAACAACAGGAAGCTTAGAATGGTAAAGAAAGGAATTAGAAAAACTGGATCAACGAAGGAGGATGACTGAAGATTGAAATGGAGAAAGAATTAGATATGAGTACTCAAAAAATGAAAGGCAAATCTCCTTGTGGTGAAAATCCTTCAGAAAAGTACATGCAAAAAAAAAAAAAAGTACATGCAGCTCTTTCAGTAGGGGAAAGCTCAGGATTCGCAAATAAGAGCTTAAAAATTTTAGTCACCAGAGAGATATCATTATCAGACAAACTGCCGCCTTACGACAAAGATGAATGTTTCATTGGCCTTTCTCTGGGAGAAGCAGATGACATTTGGTGATAAGATTTGCTGTTCAATTTCTTACTCTTATAGAGCAACAAGAAGTTACATGATGGGTTAGTTCTTTACTTTCTCTGTCATAACACAAAATTCTTAATAAAGATTATGTGTAACTTACCCCCCCCCAAAAAAAAAAGTCCGTTAAAATCTTGGTTAAAATTTTTTGCAGATAATTGATTTTTTAGTTGCTATTGTGAATGGATATTTTTGTCTTGGTTTCTATTTCACTTTGCTAGTATTTTGATGAGGATTTTTGCATCTGTATTCATATTGGATGTTGGTTTGTAATTTTCTCTTTTTGTGATATTTTTACCTGCTTTTGGTTTAAGATGATGTGGTTCTCATAGAATAAGTAAGGGTTTGTTCTCTCCTATTTAATGTTTATGAAGAGGTTGTGCATGATTGGTGTTAATAATTCTTGGAATATTTAGTAAAATAAACCTGTGAAAGGAAGGGGATGTGGCTCAATCAATTGGGCTTTGGTCTACCATATGGGAGGCCCCGGTTGGATTTCCAGAGCCTCCTGGTGAAGGCAAGCTGGCCCACACAGTAGAAAGCTGGTGGCCCACACAGCAAGATGACACAACAAAGGGACACCCAGAAGAGAGACAGTGAGAGTCGCAGCAGACCAGTTTGATTAGGTGGCTCAAGCAATTGAGTGCCTCTCTCCCACAGCATAGGTCCTGGAATCAGTTCCCAGAGCCTCCTGAAGAGAAAGATGAGAAGAAAAGACAAGCAGGCACAAGAGAACACACAGCAAATGGACACAGTGAGTACACAGAGAGTGAAAACAACAAAGTGGAGGGGATAAAGAAAAAAGCAAAAAAACCTGTGAAGTATTCTGGTCCTGGACTTTACTTTGCTGAAAGGTTTTTGATATTGATTCAATCACTTAAAAAGTTTTTGGTCTGTTGAGATCTAATTCTTCTTGAGTCTGATTAGGTAGTTGGTATGTTTCTATGAATGTGTCCATTTTTTTCCAAGATTATCTAACTTATTGGCATACAATTATTCAGAGTATCCTCTTATAATCCCCTATTTCTGTGAGATCTGTAGTAATATCCCCTGCTCATTACTGATTTGGGTACTTGTATCTTCTCTTTTTTTTCTTTGTCATCATAGCTAAAGTTTTGTTGATTTTATTGGTATTTTCAATGAACCAATTTTTGGTTTTGTGAATATTTTCTATTATGTTTGCTTTTTGTTTATGCTCTTCTCTATTTTATTTATCTCGCCTTAAATCTTTGTTAGTTCCTCCCTTCTGCTTGCTTGAGTTTAATTTGCTCTTCTTTTTCTAGTTCTTGCAGTTTTGGGATTAGGACTCTGATTTGAAATCTTTCTTCTTTGATGTATTAATTTAGAGATATAAATTTTCCTCTCAGCATTGTCTTTGCTGCATACCATAAAATTGTTATGCTGTATTTCCATTTCCATTCTCTTCAAAGATATATTCTAATTCCCCCTCTGATTTCTTCTTTGACTCCTTGGTTGTTTAGGGGTTAGGATTTTGTTTAATTCTACATAGTTAGGATTTTCAATTTCTCCCTCTCTTTTTGATTTCTACCTACATTCTATTGTGATCAGAGTAGAAATATTACATGATTTCAATATTTCTTTTAATTTATTGAGTCTTACCTACCATATGGTCTATTCTGGAGAATGATCCATGTGCATTAGGGAAGGGTATGCATCCTATTGATGTTCACTGAAGTGTACTATATATGCCTGTCAGTTCTAGTTGGCTTAGAGTATGATTCAAATCTTCTATCTCCTTGCTCATCTTCTGTATAGATAATCTATCCATTATAGAAAGTGCTATCTATCCCTCCCTCCCAAGATGGCTCCCTCATCTATTTGCTCACTGTTTGCACTTGCTGTCTGTTCATTTTTTGTTTTGGCTTTGGTTTTGCTCTTTTTCTGCTCATTGTTTGTTTTTTTCTTTGAGGCACTGGGAACTGAACCTGGGACCTCCCATGTGGGAGGCAGGATCTCAACTGCTTGAGGCAATTCCACTCCCTTCATGCTGTTTTGATTCACTGTCTAATATCATTTTGTTTCAGTCTGAAGAGCTCCAGTTTGCATAGATTGTAAGATAAGTTTGGTGGTGATGAACTCCCTTTACTTTTGTTTAGGAAGGAATGACTTTGTCCCTCTCTCATTTTTGAAAGTCTCACTGGATATAAAATTCTTGGTTGGCAACTGTTTTCTGCCAGCACTTTAAGTATTCTATCACACTGCCTTCTTGTCTCCAAGAAGCCTGCTCCAAATCAGAAATGGGCACTTAATCTTGTTGCGATTCCCTTGTGTGTAATATAATGTTTTTCTTTTTCAGCTTTCAAAACTCTGTCTTTCATTGGACTATTTTATTACTATGTATCTGGCCATAATTCTCTCTGAGTTTATCCTGTTTGGGATTTGTTGTTATTCCAAATGTGCATATTCATACCTTTCATTAAATTTGAGAAGTTAATGGCATTTTTCTTTAAATAATCCTCCTGGCCCTTTTCACAATTTCTTCTAGTTTTTAACTCTCACAATTGTTATGTTGGTATGCTTGATTGCTTACCACAGATCTCTTAGGATTCTGCTCACTATTAGTATATACATATATTTCTGCTCCTCAGCTTTAATGACTTCAATCATCCTTTTATTGAGGTCACTGACTTTTTCTTCTGACAGCTCCAAACTGCTCCTGAAACCCTCTAGAGGATTTTTCACTTCAGTTATTTAATGTTCAAATCCTGTATTTCTTTTCAGTTCCTATTGAGTTTCTCAAAGATACTTTATTATTATTCATGGATTTTGTACCTGTTATAATTCAATTTTTTTCTGTGTTTTCTATTATCTCTTTAAGCATATTGAGGATCTTTTTCTTTTCTTTAAATTATTTCACTGGTATGTCCAAAGTCTGGTTCTTTACATTGATGGTGTCTGGATTTTTGTCTTATTCTTTTAGATGAGTCATCATTCCCTGTTTCTTTGTTTGACTTCTTTTTTGAAATATTTTATTTTCAATTGTAAAGCTTTAGATTACATAAATGTTACATAAAAATATAGGGGATCCCATATATCCCACCCATTTCCCTCCTATACTTTCCCCCATTGACAACTTAGTTCATTAGTGTGGTACATTTGTTACAATTGATGAAAACATATTGAAGCTTCACTATTAACCATGGACTACAGTTTAGGATACAGTTTACACTCTGCCCTGCATGATTTTATAGGTTTTGACATATTGTATAGTGGCCTGTATCTGCCATTGCAATGTAATACAGGAGAACACCAATGCCCAAAAATGCCCCCATGTTACAACTGTTCTTCCATCTCCCCACCCCCAGAACCTCTGGTGGACACTGCCTTTCTGCCAATGATACAAGTTCTTTCATTGCTAGAATAATAGTAAGCCCATAATAGTATAATAATAACTCTACTCTCTTGTTCTTTCCCCAATTTTGAGGATTTTGGGATGGTGAGGTCCACTTTGTTTCTAATTGAAAGGGGGCTTAGATCTTATTGAGCAGATGGATGCAATTATATTATTACAGATGCAGACACTCTTCCTTGGGATGGGCATTGTCCATCATCATCAGTTTGTAAGTTGTCCTGGGTGAGTCCAAAGAACTGGAGAGTGGGTGTTGCAACTTTCCTGAGATTCCGGTCTCAATTGGCATATGAACAGACCAAATATTTAAGTCTCTGGGACAGATATTTAATGAGTATACTATTAATTTACAGAGGGCAGAAGAGGCACATGTTGGGGAGTTATAAATGAGTCTAACTCTGTTACATTGGGGAGCATGTATTGCAAAGTAAGGCCCACTGGCAGGGTGCTGAATTCCTAAGATTCTCTGTCCCACCTATAGTGTCTAGATGTCTCTAGAGCCCTCAGAAACCCTCCTATTTGAGGTACTGTTTACTGTAGCATTCAATAAGATCCTACTGGGCTGTGCATGAGCTTAACCTCTGGAATCACCTCCTGACTCACTTTGAAATTTCTTAGTATAAAAAGTCATTTGATTTAATATTTTCCCCTTTTGATCAAGGTCTTTTTCCAAATGCATCACTAGTTGGTGGTTGGTAATAATCCCTCAGTGCCAGGGAGTGTCATCCCTGGCAGTCATGTCCCATGTCGGGAAGAAGGTGGTGTATTTATATACTGAGTTTGGCTTAGAGAGCGGTGACATTTGAACAACAAGGAGGCTTCCAGTAGGTAACTCTTAGGCAATATATAATACCATGCTAAGTTTCAATTTCACAAGAAAAAATTCAGAAGTACAATTGTCAATACCAGGGCCTGGTGTAATGGTCTATTTTTCTTCACTAAGCATTGCCATGTACTTGGGGGACTTCTTGTCATTCTAATAGAGAATGTAGCAAGACTCCTCAGGATGGTAATTCAAAATTCTTTCAGTTGTTGTATGAGTCTCCACCCACCAATGTAACACTCCTTGAAAACTTGAACATATTCATATGTCTTTGAGGCATGCACCAGGTGCACTCCTCCCCACATATCCCACCATCACTGACACCCCATATCAATGATCTTCCCTGCCACAGTTGTTACTCTTCTGTGAACCAAAACCTCTCCAAAAACAAAGGAAATCATGCTACATTCTCAAATAGAGGGAAAAGAACCTCTCCAGTACATAAACAGGGCCTAATAAAAGGAAAGAGACCAATATATCAAGCCCTCAATATTGATGCATGTATATAGGAACCTTGTTCTTGAAAATTTGAAGCTTAGTTATTGCCATTCATTCCAAAGGGAGGGGGAGGGAAGAAAATATGGAACATAGGTCATATTTAGAGCATTGGAAATGTTCTTTGTCATTTTGCAATGATGGATATAGGCCACTATACATTTTGTTAAACCCTATAAAGTTTTTTTTCTGTTGTTTCTGTTGTTCTCAATTTCATTTTGTTCTGTACCAATCTTTTTTTATTTCCTGCTAGCTGCTTGCTTTGGGATACGTTTGTTGTTCTTTTTCTAGTTCCTTCAGGTGTGCAGTTAGACCCTTAATTTTAGATTTTTCTTCTGTTTTAATATATGCATTTATGGCTATAAATTTCCCTCTCATCACTAATTTTGGTGCATCCCATAAGTTCTCATATATTGTGTTATCATTTTCATTAGTTTTGAGGTAGTTACATTTTTTGGGGGTTTTTTTTTGTGTGTGTGATATTACTTTGTATAATTTCAATCTATCTAAATTCATTGATACATGTTCTGTGACCAGGCATGTGGCTTAACTTAGAGAATGATTCATGTGTTCTGGGAAACTATATATGTCCTGCTGTATTTGGGTGCAAATTTCTCTCTATTTCAAATAGTTCTAGTTCCTTTAATATATTATTCAAGGTCTCTGTTTCTTTATTGAGTCTCTGTTGATGTTTTTTCTAATGTTGATAATGGTTTATTAAAGATCCCTACTATGATTTTAAAGGCATGTATTTCTCCCCTTAGTTTTTCCATTGTATGCCTTATGTATCTTGGAGCAAACTTGTGTACTTGACTGCATAAATATTTATGATTGTTATTTCTTCTTGATAAACTATGCCTTCTATTAATATATGGTGTCCTTTTTTGTCTATTAAAACAATAAATTTGCACTAGATTTATATTTTTTATATTAGTATAAATACTTTAGCTACTCATGCATTTTGTTTATTGCTTGCATGTAGTCATTTTGCAACCTTAAACTTCCAGTGTCCTTGTCTCCATACGTCTAGGGAGAATTTCATGTAAACAGCATAGAGATGAGTCATTATTTCCTTATACATACTACCACTCTGAATTATTGAGAGAATTTCATTCATTTGCATTCAATGTGATTACTCTCATGGCAGTACCTATATCAGCCATTTTTTCTTTAGGTTTATATAAGTCATATTTTCTTTTTCTACCTTTTTAAAGATACTTTCAGTTACTCATACTAAAAATATTGTGCATTTCATGTTGTCATTCAATTTCCTGAGTCCCTCCTTTTTTTTCTATCTTTTTATCTATTCTACTTTCTGTGCATTTTCAGAAGGTCTATTTTTATAAATATATATTTTTACTTTTTTAAAAACTCCCAGGGATTAGCCTCCCTGGCACTGAGGGATTACTACCAAGTGCCAACAGGCAATATTACTGGAAAAAGACGTATAATAAACGGGGGGAAAGGTAAAGACAAAGGAGTTCATATGGCTAAGAGACTTCAAAGTGAGTCGGGAGTTCATCCCAAAGGTAAGGCTTATGCACTTCTCAGTAAGACCTCATAGGCTTTCAAAGTGGATATCACCACAAATAGAGGCACTCTTGAGGGCTCTGGAGACACCCAGGTCCTACATCTGTGCAGATAGCTCTGGAGTTTGGTGTCTTATCAGTAGGCCCTACTTTGGAATCTGTGCTCCTGAGAGTGACAGATTTGGGCTCAAATATGTCTTCCCTGCAAATAGTTCATCTGTGCCTTCTATTCAAACCTATATGTGGTGCTGAAGTTTGTAGGTATACATCCAGAGACTGGAGTCTTTGGGCTGTCCATGTGCCAGCTGGGCCCAGAAGTTCGGTGGAGCTGCAAATCCTACTCTACAGCTCAATGGATTCACCCAGGACACCTGGCGGGGAGATGATGATGGGTAACGGCCATCCCAGGGAATGGAGAGAGTCTGTAGCTGCAGGCAGGATAATCCCATTCATCTTATCCATAGGATATAAGCCCCCTGTCACTTGGAGGTGGAGTGGGCATCATCATCCCTACTCCTCAGGATTGGGGGAAGAGCTATGGACTAGAGTGGAATTGCTGGTATTCTGTTACAGATATATGTGATTCAAACAATGGAAGAAATTATGACATTAATGTGGAGCCAGTGGCCACTGGACACTCTGGGGGCAGGGAGAGGGAAAAGTAGTTTTAATACATGGTCTTTTTTGGGACTTGGGAATTATCTTGTCTGACATTGCAATGACGGATATAGGCCATTTTATATCATCATATAACATGCAGATCTGTGTGGGAGAGAATGTGGTCTACAATGTGAAATATGGTCTATGCTTAATGACAAAGCCCCAGGATGTGTATATCCATTGCAGGTGATGTGCCACATAAAAGAAGGATGTTTATGTGGGAGGTTGTGGGAGGTGTGGGAGGTGGGGCATATGGAAATCCCTATATTTTTTGTGTAACATTTAATCTAAGTATCTTTATTTTTTTTGCCAGTATAAATTATTTTTTTTTAATTTTTTAAAAATATACTTAGATTACACCCTACTCCCCACACCTCTCATACCCTCCTACATAAACAACATCCTTCATTAATGTGGCACATTCATAGCAATTGATAACCACATCCTGTGGCATTGCTACTGAGCATGGACCAGGTCTCCTTTTGACGTCACTTGTTCTTTCTTCTGCCTGTTCAAATCTGCTGTTAAGTGCTTCCTGCATATTTTTAATTTCTTGTATTGTACATTTCATTAGCCTCAGACATGCTTTGTATGCTTACAATTTCTGTTTATTTTCCCTCAGTATCTTCATAATATCCTTTTTCTCTTCCTTCACTTCATTAATTTGATTCATGATATATATTTGGACATCCTTGATTAGATTTTCCACATTCTGTATTTCCCAATGCTTTTTAGCCTGTTCCAAAGACTGGGTCATGTCTTCCTCTTTCTTAGTGTGACTTGAAATGTTTTGCTGGTGTTTAGGCATCTCTTTAACTTGATGGTTTTATTCAGTAATTTAGTTACTCTTTCTACTCTAGGGTTTTATTTCATTTTGTCTTCTGTTAATGGGCCTCTTTGACAGTTGGTTCCACTTATTTTATATCCTTGTTCTTGTCTGTGCCTCCCCAATATTAAAACCATATAAAAGAAATAAAGAAAAAGAGAAAAAGAAAAGTTATTTTTAAAAATGGTTGGAAAAGGAAACATAAAAGAGGAAAAAAAATTGCAAAAGTGAAAATTCATAAAAAAATAAAAGGATTAAGAATAAAAATAGTTGAATAAAAAAGAAAGAAATAGGAAATAATAAAATAAAAGAATGGGAAGCTGAGAAAAGAAGAAAGAAAATGAAGAGCAAACAACAGAAGTTGAAATGTAAAAAAGGTAATAGAAGAGGGAAAATTTAAGAAAGAAATTAAATAAAGAAAATAAGGAGAAAAAAGTAAAAAGAAACAAAGAAAAAGACCAGGAAAATCATCCGTCCCTCTCAGGCCACTAGCTTCCATCTCATGCTGCGAGTGCTTAACAATCAATCACCTTGCAGTCTGCCCTATTCAGCTAAGGTACCTGGTTGTAGACAGAAAAATATAGAATAAACAAAAAAATAATAAAATAATAATTTTTAAAAATCCAGCCTAAATTCCCTGGTTCAAGGCTGTTTGTCCCCCACCACTTCCTTATCCCCAGGAAGCTGCCTGGGTTCTTGTCACCTTTTCCTTCTGTATGGTTGGACTTCAGATGGCTTGCTCTCTGTCTCTCTGCATTCCCCTATCAATCAGGCACTTGACAGCTTACCCTCTCAATGACCTAGCTACTTTCTCCCAGGGTGGGTGTTTGTGACAGAACACTTGATCAGTTTCCCCCATCCTTCTTGCTGGAACCACTTTTGCACAAGCTGACTTCTTTCCTTTTCTCAGGAACTGGCTGAGATCTGGCCCATCTGTCCTATCTCTCTTCTCTCCCAATGAGCTGTTTGAGAGTTGATCCTAATACCTGTCTGCACCAAAACTCCTCCAGCTAAAGAGCATGGAGGTAGTGGGATATGCCCTTGGTCAATTGGTGGATTTCTTCCTTAATAAATTCAATGAGATAGCTAAAAAGATAAAGTGTATTAACAAGACACTTACTGAACACAATAATTTAGAAGATTGCAAAAAAAAGTAACAGATCCTAGAGGAATGATAGACACAATAGAAGAAATAAAAAAAAAACACTGGACACATATACACTAGCATATTTGAATTGGTATAGGACAGAATTATTGAGTTAGAAGAAAGAATATCTGAATTTGGAAAGACAGGAGAATAAAAAGGGAAAATACTGGAAAAATGGAAGAGGGTCTCAGGAATTGAATGAAAACAGGACACACACAAACATAAATGATATATTTGTTTCAGATAGAAAAAAAGAATGGAAAAGGGGCAGAAAATATATTCAATGAAATGTTCAAAAATTACCCAAACCTTATGAAAAACATAAATATCAATATCCAGGAAGAACAATATATCCCAAACAGAGTAAATCCAAATATACCTACACTGAGACACTATTCAGAATGTCAAATGTCAGAAGTAAAGGGAGAATTTTGAAAACAGCAAGATAAAATCAATTCACTGTTATGAATGATACAAGGGATAATCAATAAGTCTAAGAGCCAATTTCTTACCAGAAATCATAGAAGTGAGAAGTCAGTGATGATATATTAAAGGTTATGAAAGAGAAAAAGAGCCAGCCAAGAATACTTTATCTAGCAAAATTGTCTTTAAAAACTGAGGGTAAGATTAGAGTCTTTACAGATAAACAAAAACTAAAAGAGCATGTCAGCAAGAGAGCAGATTAACAGGAAATACTAAAGGGAGTGCTGCAACCTGAAAGGAAAAGACAGGAGATAGAGGCCTGGAGAATAATGTAGAAATGAAAATTATTAATAATGGTATCAATAAGGGTAAAAAGATAGATAATAGTAAGATAGATCAATGGAAATTCTAAAGATATAATGGATGAACTAAGTAATGCCTTTATATAGTAATAAAGTTAAATATTAATGGATTGAAAACCCAATCAAAAGATAAGGACTGCCAGAATGGATTAAAAAAATCTGTCATCTATACATTATCTCTAAGAGACTCACCTTACACACAAGGAGACAAATAGACTGAAAGTCAAAGTTTGTAAAAAGATATTCTATGCAAACTGTAATCAAAAAAGAGCTGGTGTATTGATACTAATATCAGACAAAATGGACTTTACATTTTAAAAACACTGCAATAAGAGATGAAATAGAGCATTATATTAATAAAATGAGGAAATCATTAAGAAGAAATAACAATAATAAATATTTATGCACCTAATCTCTGTGCCACAAATACATGAGTCAAACACAAAACTAAAGAGAGAATTAGATGTCTCTACAATAACAGTTGGAGATTTTAATACAACACTTCATTTTTTGATAAACACCAAAACCAAAAAATCCACAACAATGTTACTAGAATTAATAGACAAATTCAGCAAGATGGCAGGATAAAAGATTAACATGCAAAAATCATTAGCATTTCTATATAAAACTCTTGAGCAATCTGTTATCATTATGTAGAGTGCAGCAAGTCAGAAACAAAAGGACAAATACTGTATGATTGCACTGTTATGAATGATACATGTTATATAAATTCATGGAATTCATAATTAGAATACAGTTCACCAGAAAATAGAATAAGGGTATAGAATGGAAAGAAGATGGTTATTCTATGCAGAATTGGTTTAAAAGATTGTTTGTAAATCTTTGGAAATGAATGGAAATGGTGAATGCACATGCTAGTGTTTGTGTCTAGCACAACTATTACAGTATGTGGGCATGACAGTGGTTGAAAGGGAAAACCTAAGGACTTTTATATTACTAGAAGGAAAGTTAAAAAAATATAACATGGGATTGTGTAACATAGTGAAACCCTATGTAAAATACAAATATCTGTAAAATTGCCTATATGAAAACTTTTACCAAATAAAATACAAATAAACCAGAGAGAAGGAACGAGAATAGCAGCTATGCACAGCAGGGCATGCACAGAGAGATTAGGAAGTGGTGAGTTTTGTTTGTTTGTTTGGTTGGATTTATTATTATTAATAGTAGTAGTAGTAATAATAGTAGTAGAAGTAGTAGTATTACTACAGGAATAATGAAATTAGACTAAAATTGATTGAAATGATGAATGCACAACAATGGGATAATACCAAATACACTGTGTACATTGTACACTATGGATGGGTTTATGATTTATTAATATGTATCAATAAAATTGATTTGCATAAAAGAACCTCATATGTTTAAAAATACCAGAGGGCTGTGAAAATAAAGAGCACCATATGAACTAAAAAAAAATCATTAGTATTTCCATATATGACTCTTCAGCAATCTGAGGAAGAAGTCAAGAAAAAATTTCACTTACAATAGAGAATAAAATAATCAAATATTTAGGGATAAACTTAACTAAGGATATAAAGAACTTGTATTTGGAAAACTACAAAACATTGCTAAAAGAAACCAAAGAAGACCTAAATAAATATAAGGATATTCCATGTTCTTGGATTGGAAGACTAAATTTCATTAAGATGTCAATTCTACCCAAATTTATCTACAGATTCAAGACAATACCAATAAAAATTCCTACACATTTTTTTTACAGAATATGAAAGGGAAATTATTAAATTTATTTGGAAGGTTAATAGGTCCTGAATAGCCAAAAATATCTTTAAAAAGAAGAACAGATTTGGAGGACACTCATTTTCTGACTTTGAAGCATATTACTTAACTACAGTGCTAAAACAGCATGGTATTAGCATAAAGATAGATATGCTGACCAATGGAATAGAAATTACTGTTCATAAATAGATTCTCAAATTTATGGCAAAATGATTTTTAACAAGGCTGTCAAGCACAGCAGGTGGGCCAGAACAGTCTATTCATTAGATGTTGCTGAGAGAACTGGATATCCTTATTTAAAGAAAGAAGGAGGACCCCTATCTCACACCCTGTACAAAAATTAACAGAAGTGGATCCAAAGCTTAAATACAAAAGCTACAACCATAAAACTGCTAGAAGAAAATATAGAGAAACCTCATCAAGGTATTGTGGTGGATAGTGGTTTCTTAAGCCTTACAAGCAAAGCATGAACAACAAAAGAAAAAATAGATAAATGGAACCTCCTAAAACTTAAACACTCTTGTGCTTCAAAAGACTTCTTAAAGAAAGTGAAAAGGCAACCTACTCAATGGGAAAAAAAATACTTGGAAATTATATTTCAGATATAGGTTTGTTGTCCATGTTATATAAGGAGGTCACACAACCTAACTATAAAAAGACAACCCAATTTAAGAATGGGCTAAAGACTTGAATAGACATTTCTTCAAAGAGGAGATATAAATGCCCAAATAACATGTGAAAAAATGCTCAGCATCATTAGCTATTAGGAAAATGCACATCAAAATAATAGTGAACATTAACAAAAAAAAAAAGAACACACACACACACAAAGAAAGCTACATGAGATATCATTTCACACCTATAGAATGGTCATTATTAAAAAAACATAAAATTATAAGTGCTGGATAGGATGTGGAGAAATAGGGATACTCTTTCACTGTTGGTGGGAATGAAGAATGGTGCAGCTTTTGTATAAGACAGGCAGCTCCCAAGGAAACTAAATATAGAATTGCCATATGATCCAGCAACCCCATCATTAACAATATATTCAGAAGAACCAAAAGCAAGGACATGAACTGACATGTGTAAACAGATGTTCATAGCTGCACTATTTACATTTGCTAAAATATGGAAACAACCCAAGTGTTCATCAAACTATGAGTGGCTAAACAAAATGTGGTATATACACACAGTGGAATATTATTCAGCTGAAGAAGAAATGAATTTGGGATGCATATAACAATATGGATTAAACTTTAAAACATTATGTGAGTGAAATAAGTCAGACACAAAAGGAAAAATATTGTTTGGCCTCACTAATATGAACTATAATGATGAGTAAACTCACTCTAGATTATTGGTTACTAGGAGGTAGAATGTGGGTTGAGAATGGGAGCTGATGCTTAAAGTATGTAGAATTTTCAATAAGATTTATTGTAAAAGTGTGGAAATGTAAAAAGTTGATGGTTATACATTATAGTCAGTATATCTAATACTGCTGATTTATAAACATGATTGTGGCTGAAAGAATTATTCTGTGAATGTAATAATTGAGAGGAAGCTAGGGAATAATGTAGGTACTACATAACATAGTGGTTTTGGTGGTGGATGAAGAATATGGTTAATACTGTAAGTATAAGAATGTTCTTCCTTTACACAGTACTGAGTATAGGGTGATACATGGGAAAATTACAAATAATGTAACTATGAATTATAGTTAAAAGTAATATAATAATTTTGCAGCAACAGCAAAGTAGATATATCAATTCTAAGGGACAGTAAAATGGGGTATAAGGGCATATGTGATTTTTCTTTTTGGAGTGGTGAAAATGTTCTAAAATTGACTAGGGTTTTGACAGAACAACTTTGTGATGAATATGCATGACAAAACCACTGCATGTATGCTTTGGATGGATTGTACAAAGCATGTGACTGTATTACACAATGAATCCTGTGGTGGAAGATGGACTATGTTTAACAGAATAAATGTGAGATCATTCATTCATGAATTATAGCAAGTATATATCATAGCAACCATGACAGGGTGTCATGAACCATGTGTCTTGGGAATTACACTAAATGGGAATATTGGCTATAAATAGTAATGTTTTGATACTGCTCTTTCATTTACCTTGCTTTCCGTTTGTACCCCCTCGTTCCTTCCTTTCCTTCTTTCTTCTATTCTTCCTTTTTCTCTTCTCTCTCATGTCTCTTTTTTATACTAATTCATATGGTTATGATGTCCAGTGTTTGGTCCAGTACATCCTGGTCTGATGGTTCCTATGATGATATTTTGTGGATTTAAATCTTCAGTCATTTGATTGCATCTATGGCTGATTATAAGGAAGAAGGGAGGTTGTCTTTAGCAATTTGAAAAGTCTCACCAAATCATTTGAAGTCATAAAAGGAAGAACTGACAGTTTCAGCAGTTTGAAAGAAGAATTTCTTTACTTCAATCAGCCTGTTTCTCCCGCGGAATTCACTAAAATCTTCAATGGACTTCCAAACTTGGAGCTTGCCCTACACCATATTTACACCCACATGTAAAGACATGTTGGTTCTCCAAGTGAGAGAAGGTTTATATTCCATGGATACGGTGGATAGGATTATCCTGCCTGCAGCTGCAGGCCACCTTTAAAATATATATATATATATAATAACATTTATGTAAGAAAATACACATATATGCATTAAAAAAAAAAGATATGTTGGTTCTGCTTCTCTGGAGAAACCTAATACACTGATTTTGAGTTACTTTTCCAAACCCACTTGATGATTAAGTCTGAAAAACTAAGCTTCTTTGAGTGTCAAAACATATTTTTAAATATATATTCACCCCCAAAATACACCAATGACATGAAGGAGAGGTTTTTTTTTTCAGTTTAGCATAGACTCTTGTTTCATTGATATTCTCAATATTTTTTTATTACTCTGCAAAAATGCCAGAACTGGATAAATACTTTTATGATGAAATATCAATAAGTGATGCAACCTTTCTCTTAGGAAAAGAATACACTCTCTGGCAAGAGGAAATGGGTTTTGTTTGACCTTCCTCTAATGAACAAGTAACCAAATAAACTCACATTAATAACTAAACAGGGGATTCCTTGTGGGATACGTTGAAACACCACTCTTCTGCCCAAGCCCCACTAACATGACCAAGTATTTAAGAAGTTTTGTCATTTCCCTCGCATTACTCAAATTTGGACTCAGCTGCTCTGAGGTAGGATCTTAGTTTTACATTGAAATCACTTTGACCATATCTGAAAATAGGGATTTTTTCTTTAGGCAACACTTTGATGAATAAAAGTTTGCCATGCTGAGATCTTATCTGCTAATGACTGAGGTAATTTTCTCTTCAAGTTTAGGAAGTATAAATAAATACATTCTGACAACTTGCCTATTGGAAAATGGATAATTTTTTCTTTAAAAATTGGAAACTAAGGGGAGTCTAGTGATGAAAGGATTCACTGAAGAAAAAAGTGAAATGCAAGAGCTAATGTTTTGAAATGTATGCTTAGTATTCATCATGAGGAATTTTCAGGTGTTAATGGGTAGCTTGCAAGAATGTTGATTATTAAGGGAGAAACATGGGTTATTTTCTGGATATTTTTCAAGTAAGAGTTGCTTTCTTTGTATGTGGCCAAGTGTGGGTGCAGATTTTTGCCTGCTTTGGAGATGAAAATATATTGAATTCTTTTTTAAAAAAATATTTCTGATTATTTTAAGAACGTTCTCCTTTTCTTACTCCATAAATCATTCATATATTTATATGTGCTCATGGAAACTCTCAAGACCACACTCTTTATTTTCATAGACAGATAATATTCCTTAACTGAAATCCTCTTAATGTATTCTTAGCATGGGTGTATGAAAGCTCATTGGGCTGCTTAATTGGAGCTTAACAGTGTTATATCTACATGTTGGATACTTAGATTATATAGCATAGTAGTGAACATGAGTTTAGAACTGCAGGTCTTGGCTTCTCACCACCCACTCTGTTACTGCTAGTCTTGTGTAGTTGCTGCTTCCCTCTAGCCTCAATTTCCTCCTCTACAGCATTATTGGGGGGGCCCAAATGATTGCTAGGCCCCATTTTTTTTGGTTTCTCTTGTCACCATATCGATTGTCTGACACCACTTCTCAGAAAGTTATCTCCGATGGATCAAAATAGTAGCCATCCCTCTGGCAGCTGCAAGTTTGGAATTTAGACACTCTACTGAATATTGTTAGAATGCAGTTGTGCTTTTTTTTTCTTGATCAATGATAGTATCCTTAGAAATATTTTTGAGATATATTGAGATCTATTATTTAAATCTAGACAATTCCAACAGCACTAATTCCAGACACATTAGGTGTTCAATAGATGTTACCGAAATTGCATTATAGCACTAATTTTTAAAGTAATAAAAGGGTCTTCTACTATTTTATGTTTAATTTTCCACTTTGAAAATTTCCCAATTTCTTCTAGGTTTAAAGGAATATAGGATTCATTTCCATTGCACTAATAAATCAGTTATCATTTGGATGAATTAAGCAGGTGAAGTAATTATCTAGAGAAATATATGATTATTAAAATTAAAGATTGATTGAAGAATAAGAAACAAATGTGCATCAGTGGATGCTAAGTTGCCATATGTAGAAGAGAGAAAATCTACTATTCAGTACTTGAAGAAATGCCCAAGTTTTTGCTAGTTTTAAAAGTAGAAAATGAATGACATTGTGTTGAGTGAAATAAATCAGACACAAAAGGACAAATGTATGGTGTCACAAATATGAATTAAATACAATAAGCAAACTCATGGAGTTAAGTTTTAGAGCTATAAGATATTAGGAGACAAAAATGTGGGTTTGGAAGGATGAGCTGGTGCTGAATGTGTATAGAATTGTTAATGTATATTGTAAATTTGTGGAAATGAATAGAGTGGTGGGTAAAAACTTATAGTGAGTAAAACTAACACTGCTAATGTGTAAATGTTATTGTGGCTGAAACAGGTAGTCTTGGGACTTAAATTCCATTTAAAGGAAGCTAGAGGATAATCTTGGGTTTGTATAACACAGTGATTTTGGTGGTGGATAAAGAATGTGGTTAATAGTACAAATACAAGAATATTCTTCTTTACAAGGTATTAAGAATATGGTGCTGCATGGGAAAATACAACTAATATAACTTATGGACTACAGTTATCAGTAATATTGTAACATTTTTACAAAAATGGCAAAGAAGATACTATATCACTTCTCAAGGTCAACAATAGGGAGTATAAGGAGATATAGGATTTTTTCTTTATGGTCTAATGAAAATATTTTAAAGCTGCCTGAGGTGATGACAGCACAACTCTGTTATGAAGCTGAAAGCCACTGATTGTACACTTTGGATAGAATATATAAGGCATGGGACTGTAAAACAAAGGAAATCCCGTGGTTAGCAGTACAGATGTGAGAACATTCTCTCAAGAACTATAAAAATTATACAATGCTAATACAGGGTGTTAATACTACAGTGGTTTTGGAGAAAATACACAAAATGTAATATATAGACTATAGTTAGCAGTAATATTTTGATGTTCTTTCAATATTTGTAACAAATAATTCACAACAATGCAAGGTGTTAGTGGTAAAGTGATGTATGGGAGCCCCGTTTGTTATACATAATTGTTTTGTAAACTCACAGCTATTCTAATAATAAAAATTAAAGAATTACAGGTTTAGTGGATATAGGCAAAGAAAGAGAAGAAAAATGTTCCGACCCGCGGGACAAAATCAACGGTGGCGACGAGCTATCCAGCAAAGGATTGAGACAAAGACACGGACAAAACAAAAAACTGTGCTCTTTATTCTGCTAACATGGCTTCTCTGCGGCTTCTTCTGCTGAGCGGGTTACAATCAGCTCTTTTATAAGCAGGGAAGGGGGCAGGGAAAGGGGAGTGCACTAAGGCTTAGGTGT
>JAQZBX010009500.1:0-46006 GCA_029593785.1 Cabassous unicinctus
TATTGGCCTTTTGATTGGATTGCTTTATATCTATAAATCAACTTAAAGTAGAGATTTTCACAGTATTTAGCCTCATACACAGAAATGTTTCCATTTGTTTAGGTCTTTTAGTCTTTCTTATATCACAATTCAGAATTCTTCTGTTTTAGCTAAAAATTTCTATGAAAATTCAGTGTTTTTTCTTAAATCTATATGAATTTTTCAGTTATTTGAATGATATCTCCTTTTCTCTAATGATTTTTATCTGTTTACTGATGGTATGGAAACACTACTGATATTTGTGTCTATATTTTTATATGACTTCATTAAATTCACTAATGAATTCCAAATATTCTTTATATTCTATGTTCTGGAGGCTGTTTGTTGTACATTAATATCGATTCTTAAATTTGTTAGCAATAGAACTCTTGCATATGGCCATCCAAATTGAGATTGTATTTTCTGGTCTCCTTTACAGCTTAGAGTGATTGCAGGACCAAATTTTGTACAATGGTAAAAATAAGCATTAAGCAAAAGACATTTGTGCTAGTTCTTGACCATGCCCCTGAAAAGGATACTTATATGTTTCTTGGTCCCCTGCCATACCCTGTGGGCTGGAAGTGGTGACAAGTGTGGCAGACACTTTCAGCCCAGAGATACAAGGCAGTGTTGAGGATGGCAATGCCACTTTGAAAAATCTGCTTATCTCTGAGCTGTTAAAAGAGAAAAACAAACTTCTTTCTAATTTAAGCCATGATATTTTGCAGTCTCTTTGTTACAGCAAAGTTGCTAGACTCTGCCCTAGTAAATATGCTGCTTTTAGATTTTGTTTGATCTATATAATTTTGCCATCTGTAAATTATCATATTTTATGAATTTCTTTCATTAAGTAGATCTAGTTTATATTTTCAGATCTTAATGCATTGGCTAGAATACCAACATTAATATTGAATAATATATTATAATAGTTAACCTTTCGTTTCTTCTAGAACTTAAAAGAATATTTCAATGATAGCTTTGTATATAAGATGGCTTTTGGTTTAAAGGTAGTTTATCATATTAAAGAAAAATTCTACTGATATTAAATAAGTTTTGTGATATTCTATTTTCAGATATTATAAGGCAGACAATAAAATTTTAATCACACAGAAACACAAGATAGTCTAATTCACAAGGGCATATAAGAAACAAGGGGTAAAGGCATCCATAGGGAGAAGACCTTTTATTTTCAATTGCATGCACATAATATGTAGAATATCATGTATGCATTATACATAAAAACATACACAAGTAAATACATTTATTGGATTATCATATAAAAATATAAGTATATATACATACATGTTTATGTATACACACATAAACTTTGGGAAATATATATGTGTGTGTATATATATATGCACACACACAAATGCATACATATATTTTGTTAGTGCTATTTTTATAAATGGGAACTAAATTATATTAAATATGTTCTTGTTAGATTTATTACTACATCTATCTAAAATATCACATCCTTTTTTATGTCAATATATTTAAGGGGAGAGTTAGTCATTTATTCATTCCTTGATTCAAATATCTTTGCATACTATGTGCAAACACAGTTCTAGGTGCTAAAGGTATAGTGATGAACACAATAGACAAGAGTCCTACCCTAATGGAACATATATTTTAGTGAAAGAAGATGGAAAATAAATGTGTAAACATAATCTACAAGAGATCTGGAGTTGGGCAAATGCTATGCAGCAGCAAGTACAATGGGATGATGTGATGATACAGAAAGGCTGGGAAGGCTCTATTTGAATTAGGGTTGCCAAGAATTCTTTATTAAAGGCCTGTTCTCTTAAACTGATATTTAAATGACAAAAGGAGCCAACCCTGTGAAAATATAAGGAATATTCCAGATAGAGGCAGCAAGTACCCAGGATCTGAAGCTAGAGAGATGATCACAGGTTGTAGGGTTTGAGGTTTTCTTTTCAACATGTTATATTTCAGATTCCTATTACATAGAGTTGGTATATCAAATAGTTAGTTAGATAACAAATTGATTTTAGGAGAGAGATCAGGGCTAGATATGTGCATTTGGGAGTAATTACAATACGCTTGGTTTTAAAAGCCATGGATCTAGATGAAATACTTTGAGTATGGACAGAGAGAAGGTGGGAGAAAAGAAAAGACAGGGAAAGAGAAGGGAAGAGAGTAGGAGGGAAGGGAAGAAAATGGGAGAAAGTCCCAGATCAAGTCCTGGGGCATTCAATTTTGTAAAGATGGAGAGAAGAGGAAGAGCCAGAAAAGCAGCCTGATAGTATGTTAGAAAGAATTGAGCCTCACACCTGATTATGGAAAGAGGAGGAGAAAGAAGAGGAAAAGAATTAAAAGGATATAATTTTGTGTGGAAAACTGCAATTTCTCCAGTACATTTATTGGTTATTTTTTGCTCCAAAATGTCTTCTTCTGGAAATGGCTATGTGGGAATTTGTTGATCATAGAAGGCTGATGCCCCTGGTCACATCTTTTGTGGGCATATGACTGAAGCTAGGCCAATTATACCACTTTATTCTTTGGCTTCAGTGATAGTGTCTGAGATAGTCAAGTACCTGAAGATGGGCCATTCAATTTTTCCATGAGATTTTCAAATTTCAGTCATTAAAAGGTGATCTCTAACTTTTTATTTTAAGGATATAAAGATTTGAGCCTTGAAATTGAAAATATAAAGATTTGATACCATATGAAGAAGCAACTTTGAAAGAGTACTGCAGACAGGAACCATTTGAGAAAGAGTCTTTAAGGTATTTGAAACTATGGTTCCAGTCATTCCTAAGACTACCTTAACTCTGCCCTTTCCAAGTTTTGTTTACTTTTGGTAATAAGTACATCTTGTGTTTCTTAAGTTAGTTTGAGTTGCGTTTCTGTCACTTGAGATCAATGAGTCCTGACACTCCTTCTCACCTCTTTGAAGTATAAAGAAATAGGGGATCTGGTCTTCTGATGAGTAACTGGCAGAACTAAGCATCAAGAGTACTTACATTGCCCAAAGAGAAGTGTTTGGTTATCACAAGCAGCACAGATATCTCAGAGACAGATGGATTCCTGCAGGAATCATTGCTGATACGCAGCAGCTGGCATGAAAGACATCTAAGGATTTAAGTTGACTTTATAGTCAATAAAACTTGACAATATGACAGTGATGCTCACAAAAGCCAATGCAAGCCCAGAATGGAAGAGTAGACAATTGCCATCTAGAACAAGAAAGATTTTAGGTAAGCCATCTGGGTACTGGAAAGGCCACACCTGGAATATCATGTTTATTTTATAGAAATCAAATTGAAAGAATAATCACCTTCATCAGAGAACTTGAAATTATGTCATGTAAGGAAAAATAGAACAACTGTGGAAATTTATTCTAGGAAAATAATTAAATAAATACATTTATTCTGACTCAAAAAGGTAGTTTGGAAGTTCTGGCAAGATGGCAGTAGATTAGATCAGTAGGGCTCACCTCTCTTTTAAAAAAAAACAGAGGAAAGGCAGAAGCTGTTCCAAGCACCTGCTTTGGGGATCTGCAGATCAGGGATGTGCTGCATGCATTATCCAGAAAGGTGTGGGGCAGAGAGAGGAAGAGGCTGAACTGGAAACTGTGAGTTAAACTCCCCCATAGCAGGGAACAATGTCCATCCCCCCTACTTAAGGCAAAAGCCTTGGTAAAACCCTTGACTGATTGCTGCTGATTGAGAGGGGAGTGGATGTTTTCCTCCCTGGGAAGAGAGAAGGTGTGGAGGAGAGCTGAGTGTGGACACTGGTCCTGGAGTTTAAACAGCAGGGCCTGGCTTTGAATCACGGCTCTCACGGGGCCCAGAAACACTGTCCTCTGGAGGTTGGAAGAGACACCTCTGTGGAAAATCTTGCTGAAGATTGCCATCTTCTGGCAGGCTGGGAAAGTAAATGGAAAAAAAAGGCTTTTTGGCATCTTTCCTGCCCTATCCCTAGGTCCTCCTTGGATCTGGTCTGCATCCCATTAGTGGGTAATTATAAAGATCTAGAATAAGTAGAATCAAGAATCAAAGAAGAGCCATAAAAGAAAACTAATCTACTATAAAATCTACTATAAAAGAGAGAGTAATTGACCATCAGAATAAACACACCAACATAACCAGATACCTGGACATCAGCAAAAAATTACAAGGCCTACTAAGAAACAGGAAGATATAGCCCAGCCAAAGAAACAAATAAAAAATCTGATGAGAAACAGGATTTAAAACAATTAATTTATGATGGTCAAACAATTCTCCTGAATCAATTCAAGAAGTTGAAGAAAGTATGACTAAAGATATAAAGGATATTAAGAAGACATTGAGTGAGCATAAAGAAGAATTTGAAATCCTGCAAAGAAAAGTAACAGAGCTTATGCGAATGAAAGACATAATAGATGAGATTAAAAATACATTAGAAGCATACAACAGCAGATTTGAAATGGCAGAGGAATGAAGCAGAGCATTTGAACTTGAAAAGACAGAAGAACAGAGATAGAAAAGAATGGAAAAAAATTGAACAGGGTGTCAGGGAATTGAATGACAACATGAAGTGCACAACATATACATGATGGGTGTCCTGGAAGGAGAAGAGAATGGAAAAGGAGCAAAAAGAATATTTGAGGAAATAATGGCTGAAAATTTTCCAACTCTTATGAAAGACATAAATATTCATCTCTAAGAAGGGCAGCATACTCCAAACAGAATACATCTGAATAAATCTTCTCTGAGACACATACTAGTCAGAATGTTAAGTGCCAGAGATAGAGAATTCTGAAAGCAGCAAGAGAAAAGTAATCCATCACATACAAGAAATATCCAATTAGACTTAGTGTGGATTTTCCCTCAGAAACCATGGAGGCAAGAAGGCAGTGGTATGATATGAGATGCTGAAAGAGAAAAAAAGCTTGCCTAGAAACTTTATCTTTCAAAACTGTTCTTCAAAAATGAAGGTGAGTATAAAGCTTTCACAGATAAACAGAAACAGAAAGTATGTCGCCAAGAGACCAGCTCTACAAGAAATATTAGAGTACTGCAGCCTGAAAGGAAAAATGAGAGAGAGACTTGGAGAAGATTGTAGAAATGAAGATTATTAGTAAGGGTAACAAAAAGGGTAAAAAGGCAGATAATAGTAAGGTATGACATAGGAAAGCCAAAGGGTAAAATGTTCAAAGTAATGCATTTTTAGTAATAACATTGAATGTTAATGTTGAACTCCCCAATCAAAGGACACATACTGGCAAAATGGATAAAAAAATATGAGCCATCTATATGATGGCTACAAGAGATTCCCTTTAGATGCAAAGACACAAATAGGCTGAAAGTGAAAGGCTGGAAAAAGATATTCTATGCAAATAGTAAACAAAAAAGAGTTGGGGAGGCTACACTAATACCAGACAAAATAAATTTAAAATGCAAAACTGTTATAAGAGATGAAGAAGGGCATTATATATTAATAAAAGGGGCAATTCACCAAGAAGAAATAACAATATTAAATATGCATCCAACCAGGGTGCCCTAAAATACATGAGGCAAAAACTGGCAAAACTGAAGGGAGAATAGATATCTCTACAATAATAATTGGAGATTTCAATACACTAGTCTCATCATTGGATAGAACATCTGAACAGAGGCTCAATAAGGAAACAAAAGACTTGAATAATTTGATAAATTAGAACTGACAGACATATATTGAACATTGCACCCCAGAACAGCAGAATATACATTCTTCTCAGGTGCTCATGGATCTTTCTCCAGGATAGACCATATGTTAGGTCACAAAGCAGGTCTCAATAAATTTAAAAAGATTGAAATACTACAAAGCATTTTCTCTGATCACAATGGAATGAAGCTGGAAATCAATGACAGGAGGAGAACAGGAAAATTTACAAATACATGGCAGCTATAAACAACATACTCTTAAACAATCAGTGGGTCAAAGAAGAAATTGCAAAATAAATAAATAAATATCTGAAGACAAACGGAAATGAGAGCAGAACGTATCAAAACTTATGGGATGCAGTGAAAATACTGCTGAGAGGAAAATTTAAAGCCCTCAATGCTTCCATTTAAAAAGAGGAAAGAGCTAAAATCAAAGACCTAACTGCATACTTGGAGGAAATAGCAAAACAACAACAACAAAAACAAAACACAGCAAATTAACCCCAAAGAAAGCAGAAGGAAATAAATAATAAACATTAGAGTGGAAATAAATGAAATTGAGAACAAAAAGATAGCTTTGAGTTGTGGGGTGGCTTGGAAGGATAGTGAATTCTCCCACCAATAGTATCCAAAAAGGCTAAATGGTTCTTGCTATGAGTGCAGCGAGAAAAGAGAAATGTCAGATGTGGAGATAATCTAGAGAAACTGTAGTGGGGTTTATGACCTTTTGCATCAGTTAAGCCAATAAAAATTGTAATATACTCTGACTATCAGTAAAGTATAAAAGCAAATTACACAAATTGGTTTTATGAATTAGAACCAGCTGTATATTTTTGGAAGCACCATATTGAGTTTATATACAGACAAATTTAGCTATTTAGGATGATATAGGAAGTATGTCTAAGATTCTGCACTCTCTTTGTGATAAGAGAAATTTTATAATAAACGGATGGAGACTTCCCTGTTTCAAGAGCGCAGTACCCTCAGCAGTAAATTCAATAACCATTAGGATTTCTGCCATCATGCCTAGAAGTGTGCAAAGATAGTTGGGCATTTTTATCTGAACACCATGTCTTTGCCATGAGGTGGTTATGATGGGCGGATGGGGCTGAGTGTCCTACCTGAACACCTGTAGGATAAGGCGAATCAGGGTTGGATGTTGGCTTAGTCATGCATGAGATGGAAATCAGAGTGCATAGGAAAACCAGGTTATGATCTGAATGACTAAAGCCAGGAACTGGAACTAGAGTGCAAATTGGCCCAAATAAATTCAGATCATCAGTATCCTCTTGTAGCAAAGCCAGGACTTAGCTCTGTACCTACAGGTGGTCCCACATTAAATCTAAAGGTATCAGCCTCTGAACTTTTTATTTGATACCTGAAATAATGTTTTGAGCATGTTAATTTCATTCATAAAAGAAAAATTTCTTTTGAAACTTAGCCATACTTTCCAAACCACGTCCCTGGAGGTCTAACTAACATGAGAAACAATACTACTGAGCATATCAATTACTTATGACATGTCATAATGACTAAGCTGACTAAATAAAAGAGATAATGTCTAAAAATTGCATGGTATTTCAATTACCCTTCATGAGATTGGGTCTATGTTTTTTTAAATTTTTCTCATCAGAAGAGTAAGAATCATCAACATCATCTTATCATGATATTTATATTTACTGAGTGACTTACATGCATCATACTAGGTTTTTTTACTTGCAATATCTCATTTAATTATTACAATAAACTTATTGTAGGCATTGCCTCAGTCATAGTTTACAGAGAAGTATTCACAGACATAAAAATGGTAAGTGACTTATTTAAAGTCAGACAGACTGTAAATGGTAGTCTAGCAGTCAAACCTTTGCTTCAAAGCCCATGATTTTCCCCACTTTATCTCCACAATAACAGTTTACAACTATAGCTCAAATCAGAATCAACTATGTAACTTTTACTTGGTTTTAAAGGCAGATATACAGGCCCCATGCTAACATAATGAGTCAGAATTTCTGGAAATATTTGTGTTTTAAAAACTTTATAGGTGATGCTGCTGCACAGCCAGTGTTGAGAACTACTCCACTCTGGTGTAATCCTTCTCTGTTTATTTCTCCTTTTCAGGTGACAGACTCCGATATATCAGAGAGAATTTAAAAAAAAGGATGCCAGAGTTTCAGTGGACTGCTCTTCTTCAAATATTAAGATATGAACCTATTTTCCTCCCCTACCCCTTTGTCTTGGATATAGAAAATACATCATTGAGGGCACAAAACCATTCAGTTACTTGAACAGATAATAACTATACTTCTGGCAATCAGTGGAGAATAATCAAAGCCTTGAACACAATACTAAAAAGGAGGAATTAGAAGAAATGAATAGACCCAAGAAAAGGGAAGTGGCTTAGTCATTTATTAGCTGTGTGATTCAGATGAGTTACTGCAAGCTTTGTAGCCATATTCTTGCATCTATAAAATGGTGTCAGTATTTTCTCCTTTATAGGGGAAAGAAGCAATAGCTAGATCTCAACAAATTGATGATAGCAATCATCTCATGATGTGGGATCCAAAAAACTGAAGGTTAGGGTAGGAAATAATGGAAGCTGCGTGGAAGATTGTGAAAAAGTAGTGCTTCATCTAGCCCAGTGCCCAACAAACAGTAGTAGATGCCCCCCAAATACTTGCTAATGACACTATAATTGAACTGTTTTACAGTTTCCTCTTAAAAGATGTTATATTCACTCTCTCTCTCTCTCTCCCACCCTCCTTCCCTCTTTCCCTTCTTCCTTTTTCTGTTTTTTATTTCACTAATTTTATAAAACTTCCACAACACATATTTCAATTCCTCTTAGAGGTTTTTGTCTTCTTATCACCCAGTGACAATCTTTTCTGAGTAAAAAGTAATATATTGGCTGTTTCAACATATTATTAGACAATAAGCAGAGAGATTATCAGCCCTGAGTGTTCATAAAAAATCATTAATTGAGATAGAAAATTAAGATGATTTATAGCACATGTTAAATCCCAAATCTGTGACATTTTCTGCTATCAAGTCTTCAAAAGGAAAATGCCAGAAGTCGAATTATTAACATGCACAAAAAAATATTAAAGCAGTTTACGTATTTTCTTGGTCCATCCATTTCTTTTAGGGTTCAAAAAGTTTACCTATTTAGAACTTGCAAATTTCTCAACATTTGAGACTCATTGTTTTTTTCTGTCAAAAGGAAAGTGGAATAAAAGAAGTGCTGCAGAAATCCTTCAATTTTGTTTAATATAATTTCAGAGATCATATTTCTGACATTTAAAATATAAGGCTAAATACAATGCTCTGTGCAATTTACTTTAGGACAGTAGTCAGAGTCACTTATATTGAAGACATTTAGATGAGAAGCCTAAAATCCAACAATCTAATTTATCTAAATAATGAAAACTATCTGGATGTTTTAAACTATTTTCCCTATAGAGTTCAACGTTTAATTTCAAACCCAATATTTGGCATTGCTTAAAGGAATCTAATTTAACTACTTGATTTAATATATGCTTTATTACTTTAACACCTGTTTTATCTCTGTCAATAAAATGAATCTATAACCCTTGAAAAAAATCCTTAACAATACAAAAAAATATGAAGTTGTCATGCTGAATTAAAATAATGGGTAGAAGGTGAATGGTGATTTTGAGTCTTAACCACAGTTTTCAGATATATAAAAAAAAAATTGTTCTTAAGAGAGAATTTATGCAAGGAAGTATAGTGACAACTGTTAACATTCAAATCTGGAGTCAGACATCATGGATTTGGATTCCTGCTGGGTAGGGATAATGTTTAGAACAGTTCACTTAGCTTCTGCAAGCCTCAGTTTCCTCCTTTGCAAAATGCTATTAATAAATATACTTATCTCATAGGTTAATTGTGTGTATGTGTGGGGAGTTGTATACTGCTTAGAATAGTCTGACAGTAACTCTCAAATTTTGTAGATGCTATTTTTACCAATCACTAGCATAAGTGAATTGCAAAATCAGAATTGTCCTATGAACAAATAAGGTATTTTATTTATCCAATAAACAGAAAATAGTTTTTGTCTACTTAACTACTAACTAACTGATTTAGGCATTTTAGCCTAATAATGTCCATGCAATTGCCAGGGATTACAAAACCAGTGAACAAGAGATCTAGGATTCTCTAACTGGAATCTTATGACTTCAGGTTAAATGTTCTTTTTGTAAAAACACTAAAACAAAAAAACTTTTTACCTTACTTCAAACTAAATTTCATATTCCATTACATTTTTTAAAAGGTCAGTAAGCTTTCTGAAATTGTTAACTTTAAAATTAAAAAGAATACTCTAGTAAACAGAGGTAAAATAAAATGAGTCAAATATATGATCCTTATGATCAAATTATTAATATCAAATATGATCTTACTATTAATAGAGAAGAAAAGTTCACAATCTCTATGGGCAAAGATAAAATAACTATGTATTCTATCACACAAAAAGTGAATCTTGTGTCAAAGATTCTAACCAAAAACAAGAAAGAGAGTTTGAAAAGATTTGCAAAAAGACTTCAAATGTCTCATACTCAACAGGAGACTATTTTAACCTATTTTTTAAACAATTTCTTCACATAGGTCTTGGAAATAGTAAAAATAGTAGAAACAGTAAACAGTAATTTCTTTAGCTCTCTTTTCTTTGTTAATTTCTAACATATGTTGTTGTAAGACACCTTGATTTTCTTTTGTTTGGGAAAGAGTGTGTGCTGGTAAAATTTTATTGGTACAATTTATCAACAGCAAAAAAAGGCATTTTCTATTGATGACAATAATTTGGATAATTTTTAGTTTCTACATTCATCTTTACAATACAGTATCAACATAAAGTATAATGTTGAGGTATAATAAGAAATCATAGGTCTTTGTGAATAACTACAGGTTTGACAATGCTAAAACTTTGGTTTACCAATATAAAGCAAAAAAAAAAAGACATCGTTCAACCATCATTCAAATCCTTCATGAAATAAAAATCACTTAAGAAGTATACAATTTTCTAACCAAAAAAGATGCAGTTCCAACAGGAAGAATAGTTTCCTAATATGTGTCTACTGGAAACACATAATGTTTGCAGGCAAGCTAAAAACATAGCAGCAGAGAGTTTTAAATTGTCTTCAAGGGTTATAAATCAGAACTGTCATTACCGTATGCAAACACTCTTATCATTAAACAAATACTATTTTCTGCTAAGTTTAGCCATGGTGGCTAACTTTAAATGCTAATTAAACAAAAACCTTATTTTGACTTGCTGTTAGAAGATTAGTTAAAAGTTGGTCACGAAATTTACTAATAAACTCACTAATGAAAATAAGCTAATCAATTTTAGGATGTATGATATACATGAATGTAGGAGAAACTGGAAAGTCATTGTAAGATTAATCATTTCTAGAGAGGCAGTGATAGACTTGAAAAAATTAAATCTGCTTCCATCTCATGTAACTGGGGAAGTGAAAATATTCAAAGAATAATTAGCAAAGGGTTAGTTGAGAGAAATGATGACCCATTTTAGGATTTTTATAGAATTTAATTCTAGAACTTTTGAAGTGGACTCTTTTCTACATCTGGGGCATTTTACATTCACTCAGATTGGGAAGTTTTAAATTGAAAATAAAAATGACTTTGTCATTTCATTAATTTTGCAAATAAATGATCCTATAACTTTAGATTAATGTAACTATCACTTCCCTCAAGGCTAATTGCTTTACTATTACTGCTCAGCCATTTTTTCACTTACTTCCCCCATGTTTTTTTGGATTATCTTTACCTACATAAATTTATTTTTAACTACTTAAATATAATTGAGTTTCTTATGTATTTCAGAAGCTTCCTGAAACTTCCCCTGTTAAGTTTTCTGGAGGCATTTTACCTCTAGATTTATTCCGATTGCCAAAGTCATCAGAGTCAATTTATTTGTATATGTTAATTTTATATTTATATCTGTTCTTTTCAATTATGTTGGATGAAATAACTTCATAGCTTTAGATAAGATGGTATCATGGTAGATTCCATGTTGTTTCAATTGGTAAGTGCTTGGAAACTGGCTTTTATTGAATTTACTGAGAACTTAATGAGAACCTCATCTGGGACTACCATCCCACACTATAATTACTTTCTTAGTCTTGGTGGCTCCTTGACGTATTTCACATTGTGTTGTTCCTATCTGACTCTTTCTCAAGTGTCCTTATACCCATGAAAAATTATTCTGTTCCTACCTCCCTTACTAGGTAACCTGTTTCCTTGAGGAGAAACCCTGTAACAAAATTCCCATATCTCTTCTTCTCACTAAATCAAAATCTTCATTCATCACTACACATTCTTTTCTCCTTCTTCAACTTACACATGGTCTTGGAAGTTTTGTTTATTCTTCACTCTATTGTCAATGATACCTTCTCCATTGTTTCTTCCGGTCTTTCTTTCCACTGACTATAAGCATTTGCAAGTCTTTCCCATTCTACAAATGCTGTCTTTCAATACTACCTACTCACAGATTGGGAAGTTTTAAATTGAAAAGAAAAATGACTTTGTCATTTCATTAATTCTGCAAATAAATGATCCTATAACTTCAGATGAAGTTATTTTACCTTACTCTTCTCCCATTCATTTCTAAATTTCTCAAAAGAGTGATACTCACCATCTCCAATTTTCTAACTTCTAATTGACTTACTAATTATTTTCACCATGGTTATTCTTCTTCCATTTTAGTTTATTGAAACTGTGTTTGCAAACATCTCCAGTGACCTTCTAATTATAAATCTTAACAACTCCTGCTAGGAATATCCTGCAAGACTTCATCAAACATTTGAAACTGTTGATCACTTCCAACGTCTACACTTGAAACTCTCTCTTCATATCTCTCACTGCTTCTTCCCATTCTCTCCTTTGCTGCTAAGGGGGATTCTACCTGTGCCTGTATCTATTCTCTTTCCCATCCATTCCCATGGGTTTGCTAGAGTAGTGATTCTTAAACCAATTCAAAGAATTTTTGTGAGGATTAAATGGTCATAATGTATGAAAAACAATGACCCTGATCTGTGGATCCACAGATCCCCAAAACATGAATTTGCTGCCTCCACTTCTTCTCACCATCCTGATTCCATATTCTTCAAATATGAATGGTACTTGATTTAGCCATAAAAGTTGTTCTTTAAATTTTCCATAGGAAAATAGATTTCAAGGTTAAAGCTGGTTAAGACGAGATAAAATTAAATATTAATTTCTTTAGGAAAATTTTAATTGAAAATTGATAATTCAGTGGTTAGAATAAACATAAACAGAGTAAAAGCAACATAAAAATAGTCTGGCTTACAACTAAATGTCGTACTTCTTTTTATGTATAAGGCATTCATGTGGAAAAGCTTTTAAAGTAAGTACGCATTGTGTATTCACTGCAAATTAGTCTGTCAATTGATTTTTTTACAGTAGCTTCTGAAAATAATCCATTTTTTTCTGGTTTAATTAAATAATTAAAACTATATAGGCTACTGCTAAAGAACAAAATATTGTTAGGATGTACTCTATTTATTCCTCTTTGTACTTCACTTTATTGTACTTTTTTGTGATTTTCCAATTTTAATTTATAACAAAAATACTCTGCAAAAAATGAAGACATTGTATTTTCTGTGTATAAATAATATGGACTCACTTCATTAGGAAAATGGCCAGGAAAATGTTTTCAATGTTAAAAGTACAATCTGTCTATGTGGGGCTGTTCAAAGAAGCTTATAAAATGGCACAAATTTCGATTCTGTATATATATTTATTTAGAATATTTTGTTTGATTCTTTCACTTATATCTGTATGTGCCTTTATTAAAAACATGAGAAAAGCTAGACTGGATAATTAATACCTGTGCTCTACATACTTCATTATTTTTAGATACTGGCTACTTTTATTAATTTTTTTAAGAAATCATGTTGATTCATTTAAATCTGAACTTTAAATGGATGTATATGATGGTAGCTTGACATTTGGAGGTACCATTGCTCTACAAAATTGAAAATCTTGTCATATCTCTTTCCTCCATAAAAACCCTTTGTTGGTTTACCATTGTATACAAAATGAAGCTGGCCATCCCTAATTCATGGTCTGTCTACTTCTGCAGCCTCATCTCTATTCCTGCCTCTGCTCACTTCCCTTCTTTTCCTCAAAGGCCATCTGGTGAGCTCCTTGTTGTCCCCCTTCAAATCCTAGATAATATGTATTTCTCCCTAGGAAGATTTTCATAACCTCTACTCTTTCCCATTCATGCCCATATTATTACTATCTCTTTTTATAACACTTCTAAAACTTGTACCTACTTCATTTTCATATTAGTCATTGTATTGTAATTACTTTTTAACATGTCTATCTCCATTACTAGACTGAATACCAGAACTTATGCTTTATTGATATCTGAGTTTTATTAATATCTTTATACTCAGTACTTAATGCAATGCCTGGTATGATGGTTTAAGTTTATGTGTCAAATTGTCCAGGGTTTGCTATACAGTTATTTGGTCAAGCAAGCACTGGCCTGTTTGTTATTGTAAGGACACCTCGTGGACTTAAAGCATCAGTACAGTGATTGCATCTGTGGTTGATTACATCTACAATCAACTGAGGAGATTGCCTTCAACAATGACAGAAGTCTTATCCAATCAGTTGAAGGCTTTAAAAAGAGAAGTGATGATTTCAGCAGTCAGAAGAGAAAGTCAGAAGAGAGAACTTTCATCTCTGCTTCAACTATTCCTCCTGGGGAATTCACTGAAAACCTTCAATGGAGTTCCCAGCTTGCAACCTGCCCTACCGAATTTGGACTTGCACATCCCCATGGTCTTGCGAGACAATTCTTATAAAAATCTCATAATATTCACAGATATCTCTTGTCGGACCTGTTTCCCTAGACAACCCTGACTAATATACCTGGCAAACAGAAAAATGCCCCAAAAATGTTTGCTGCACTGAAGTGTCATGTTCTAGATCATTGTCTGTCAGCCATATCAGGTTATGCCAACATTCCAGCTCCACTTCACCTCACTCCCACCAAACAGAATAAAAACAAAACAAAACAAACATACAAAAATACCTTTCAGTGGTTTCTCATTTCATAAAGTATAAAATTCAAAATGTTTGCAAGGCATTCAAGGTCCTTCACAATCTGAGTCCTACTAACCTCTCTACCGTCCTCTTCTACAGCTTTTCACTCAATATCACTAATTATTCCTGAATCCAGGCAGTTTCAAGTTTCCTTAACCATACTATTTGCTCAGCCAGAAAAGTGCTCCCACAGGTTTGAAACAATCAAGGGTATGCATAAAAACTGTCTCTGATCCTGTGTCTCAGAATAAACACCCTTATCCTCAAAACTCTTTTGTGTTTTGCTTGTGTCTCTTTTTTGCATTTATTTAGTTTCAAACAAAATTATGTCTTAGTTTTATGTTTTTATGTCTGTCTTTTTCACCGGAGGACAAGTTATATGAAAATTTGCATAATGTCTCATTTTCCATTTTATTTTTCCCATTCCTTTTTCTCAGAGACACAAAATTTTCAGTACATGGTGGGTGCTAAATAATTATACATTGAAAGTACAGATTGTTTATTCTATGCATACATTCAACATACTGATGTTTATCAAGCATGCCTAAGGTTCAAACTATTCATTATAGGAATAGCCACAGAATTATGAGAAAACTCTAGTCAGAAGGAAATCTGAACAAGCCAGTTGACAAATATATATTGATTACGAGACTCATATCACTGAACTGTGTGAAATAAACACAAATGAGCAAGACACAGTCAACTGTCTCAGGGAACTAACAACCTATGCTTAGGTAAGTATATAATTAACCCTAATTCTTGTCCAACTGAGGGCACAGTCATATTAAATGCTGAAGCAATGAGCTTTAGCAGATTAAAACCAAGTTGCAATAACTGTTGGCAGGGAATCATAAAATACTTCATTAAAGAGGGTTTGAGTGTGTACTTAAGTGGGAAATATGATTTCAAAGGGTGAATTGGAGTTGCTAAGGCACTCCAGGAGAGACATTAGCATAGGTAAGATTTAGAGGCAGGGAAAGTGTGGGCTGTTTTCAAAAGACAATTAATGCTTTAAATTTACAAGGCATTAAAGTGATTCAGTCAGTGAGTAGTGACTCCTTATGGCACCTCAGTAGTGTAGAGGGAATTAAAGCTGGATTTGTAAATTAGGACCCATTGTAGGTAGAGGTTCTTGATGCTATATTACAGACCTATGTAATATATATGTATATAATTTATATGTATTAATATATAATATTTTATGTTATTAATATATTACCTATAGTATAAACATATTACATATTAGAATATAATATAAAAAACAAGCAATATGATTGGGATTTTGCTTAGCCAATTTAACCTAGCAGAGTTATATAGTAGAAAGAGACAGGAGACAAGAGAATAGATAATAACCTATTACAATATCCCAGGTGAGAATTGCTGAAGGTCTGAACTCTGGTGATTTTAATGTATCTGGAAAGAAAGGAGAGCAATCCATGTGGGGAGCATTGTGGACACATTTATATGTATGTCTTGGAAACGCTGAATGTGGAGAGTTACAATGTCATATATGACCACATTTTCAAGTAGGAGAGAAGAGTGGTACTCAGAGAAAATGCTCTGGACTTAGACCCACTAAGTTTACATTTCAGCTCTACTACCTGCTGTCTATTTGACATTGCTTACCTTATTAAATTCTCTGAGCCTCAGTTTCTTCATTTGTGAAATGAGGATACCACCAATCACATGATGAGAATTAAACTGGCTGATGCTTGCAAAGCTCTCAGCACAGTGGAGGTCGGTGGGTAGAGGCAGCAGAGCCAGTGGTTGCACAGTTAAGATCAGATGGACTGGATTTGAACCTCAACCTCTTCCCCCCAAAAATGCCTTTTTATACTCTTAGGCAAGTGTTTTAACCTCTCTGGGCATCAGGGTCCTCTTCTGTAAAAGAATAATAGTGACTAAACCCCAGTGTGATTGTACTGATATGTATGTATTTAGCACAGTGCTTAGCAGATATAAAGCATTCAGTAAACATTAGCTATTGTTATTATTAAGGAGCAAATAAATAAGATCTATTATTAATGTCATTATAGAAAATGACATCTGACTCTAAAATAGCATTGTTAATTTATTTTTTATAAGTATAATAAAAAGTTATAAAAATCTCAAACACAACAGAAATATACAAAATGCATATTTCCAAACACCAGAAACAATTAATGTTAACAGTTTAGAAATTATATCTAAAAAATTTTCTATTCCTATAATAATGTTATTATTTGTATTTTTACAAAATTGGGATCAGTCTATGCAACTTTCTTTTCACTTAGCAGTATGTCTTGAAGCTTCTCTAGACCAGAATGTATAGTTACCTCATATTCTTTTTACTAAGGCTACTTATATCATTGAATGAATTTGTCATAGAATTTTTTTTTTTAGGAGATACTGGGTATTGCACCCAGGATCTCATACATGGGAAGCAGGTGCTCAAACTACTGAGCTACACCCGTTCTCCTAAGGGGACACTGGGACAACTAAGTGGAGATCCAGGGCTGTCCATATGATGCTTTGGTATGAATTAGAAAAGCTCCTCCCTTCAGGTGGGTACAGTCCCTCAGGGGTGTGCCTTCCTTTGCATACCCTGGGCTAGATTTCAAACCCCTCCTCCACCCTCCTGCTGGACACCTCTGTGGAACAGAACAACCTATAGGACTATTTGCAAAGTCCTGTGATGGTGCCAAGGACATGTTTGAAATATTTTCTGCAGCTCAGAAGAGAGCTTGGCCTTAGAACTATCGATTTTGATGTCTTCTCCACAGAAGTAATGATTGAAATGAATAAGACTTCCATGGGACAGATTATATAAAGAACAGAGATTAAAAGGTGACAATTTCAAACCTATCTGTGAGAATGGGACAAGGAGAGACAGAGTGATATGAACTTTGTTAGTAGGGGACTGTCTGAGTGCAGCTTGCTGCCTTTCTCTGTGCCCCACAAATAAATGCTATGCTCCGGACTGGATATGCTAGCTTGGCTCCTAGGACAAGATAGGTGTGGTTGACTCCCTTCTTAGAAGTGCTTTGAGATAAAATACATCCAGTAGCAGATATTGGCCTGAAGACACAGTCCTTCCCCTTTTGCCTCCGTGTACATGTATACATTCACTGGAGACTGCTTGGCTAAGTATGAGTGTTTTAAGGCAGTTGGTCCAAATCTGCTGCTAAATCTGTTCCCACAGAGAGGAGGGAGCAGGGTCCCTCCACTGTGACACAAGAGAGGTCTGTGTAGACTATATCCCTCCACTGGCTACAGAGCAAGCCCTGCTGGCCATGGGTGCTGGCCATAGGTGACTAACGTCCATTAATTAAGCTGACCTTGCTTTGTCTTTTCTCTATGTGAGTATATGTTGATTCAGCCATGGCAGTGTGAGCTGTGCTTTGGTCAGCAACTCCAGCATTTGCAAACCATGGAGTAGGTGGGGACCCTAGGACTGCTGTTCCTGGTGGCAGGTATTATTATGCTCTTTGCTACCTTCCATGTAGTGAGACTCTTTCTTTGGAGGTGGTAATAAGTGTCTCTTGCCTCTGGCTCACAAACTTCCTAAACTCTATTCTATTCATTGTTTCAGACTATACATATGCATGTATATGTGTGAGTATATCCAGATAAACACCCACAGTCTGAACCCATGTACTCTGATTTAACCTTTGTGAATTTGGGAACTGAAATACTTCAGAAATTTGCTTGAATAAATTCCCTGCTATCCAGACTGTCACCTATTACTTCCAGAAACTCAGGGATCAAACAAATTCTGATAAAGCAGTATCTATACTCACTAAGTTTGCAATATGAACTCAGGAAGCAAATATATTTGAATTATAAGGGACACTTATAGATACATTTTAATTTTAATTTGAAATATGAAGCATAATATGAAATTTTCATTGAATTGAAATTTTCTCCAATCCCTTGCTCATTCAGCCATATGCAAGGCTTTTGTTCCAGTATCTGATTATTTTAGGGTATATATTCGTGTTTGGCTCTTAAGAATGTGCTTTTAAACAGTTTTCATTTTTTTCCATTAAAATTTGCTCTTTATTTTCTAAAATATTTTCTCCAATTACTTCCTCTAATTATTGAAACCACATGGAAAATAATTGCAAGCAACAACAAAAAGAAAAAAAAAACATTGAAATTAATAATGAGCAAGATAATTACTTTCCTCTTATACAAATGACTTAAAATGAACAGAAAACAGCCAGAAAGGCTGCTTTAGCTGTAGAGATATGTTAATAATTAAAAATTTATTTAGCTATGTACAGCTACCTAATGTACCATACAGCTTACAAGGATTATGATAATATTTGACAGCTATATTAAAAAACAGTTAAAAATATTTCTTCCACATTTGATCTCAAGTGTTGGCCTCTCATTTTATAGATAATTGAACTATTCAGTTGCCATTCTTGGAACAAATTTTCAGAACCTCAAATGAACTTACAAGACATTTTAATTTCAGCATAATTACTCTAGCCAAGAGGGCTCACCACACCTTTGTTTTTAACAAAGGGAAATTTACTGCTGCCATATTAATCAAGGCTTTTTATCAGTAGTCACCAAACCTTTTGTTGGTTTACCTTTATCAATAAAATATTTTGAGGCATGCACTCCAAATAAATTTATATTTAAGCACAAATAAAAATGGAAATAAATAAAAATTTTTAATGTTTTCTTCCTGAACACACAAGGATGAGTACACACTACTTTGTAGATAATTTACCTACTCCTTCTCTTAAAAGAACTGAGTTCTCCTTGTCATTACACCTTATCCCAGAGGTTTACTCTTCTTTGAAAATTGAGAGGAATCAATCTATTTCCATTTTTTTCAAACCATCTAGTTTTCTAAATTGAATCAAGTCTTATAACTCATTAAAAAGCTTTCTCTATGTTATTTAACCTTTTGTAGCACCATATATGCTTTCCAATATGGCTAGCCTTTAATTCACATGTAACTCAGTTTTCCTGTGTTGAAAGTCCATTATTTCTATATTTTAGATGTAACATTTATGTAGTCTAAAGCTCCTTTAAAAATAAAGAAAAAAAAAAGTCCATTACTTCTAAAGCTTAGATTGTTAAGCCTGGAACAAACAGAAGCATATATAAACTCTTTTAATTGGTCTAGTTTATTTTAAAGAACACAGGAGCTTGTACTGGGCAAGATGTTTTAGCATAGTTTGAAAGGTATTTGTGTGTGTAATTTGCATGCAAATATTATTTTATTATGAATCCCTTTATAAGACTTAAAACTAATGCTCTTATCCTCCTGCTTTTCTAATTATTTAAAGGTAGGAAAATTTTGCTGAAATATTTTACTACCACTTGTAATACCAATATTTACATTACTGGGATAAAATTCTGGAAAATGGTCTTGCAAATGTCAGAGAGAGAGATGAACCTATTTTAGTAGTATAGCCAAAATTAATTTGTTTCATGACAAAAATAATTATATCAATCTTGCCTAATAACCCAAGTTCATTTATGCATACTACAAACTAAAATAAGTAAAATCATCCAAAGAGAAAACAACCCTTTAAATCTTAAAGAAATGATTATTAAAATGCTTTCTTAGAGCCATGAATGTTATCAAAAGAAGTAGATTCAATGATGTCACTAAAGATAAAACAAAGAACAGGCAGGGGATAAGAGAAGTACCTGTACATATATTATAATAACCACCTCTTATAAGAATATACATATTTATATATATATGTGTATGTGTGTGTGTATATATATATATATAATCTCCAAGGACTTCATTTTATTTGTAACATTTCTCAAGTTTGATGGATATTTGACAGATTCAATTTTGGAGCTGTGTTTAACTTCTTGAAAAAACTGGCATTCTGACTTTCCAAATTCTTTCTAAATCCCAATCTCACTAACTCGCATGTCACTAGCTCTTGATAATTTTCCTTTGGTTTTCTACCTGTGACAGATGCGAATAGCCAGAAATCAGAAGACATATGACTCAGACAACTAGTTTCAATAGGCCTTATTCAGGAGCCTATACAGAATGTAATTTATTTTTTGTGACAGTTTTAGTAAGAGTGACATGTAACACAAGGGATATAATGTTAGCAATATTGCACCTCAAAACAGGAGAAAGTGTGGTATGTTACCTCCTGATTAGCAGCAGCTAGTTCTTCTTCCAGTGCAGAGACTCTTTCTAAAGAAACCCTCAGTCGCTCCCTTACCTAGAAGAAAAACCAAAATATGTGCAGTAATGTACATCCCATACATATTAAGCTGTATTGAACCCATTGTTAACATCATCAAAGACAGTCATATTTGACAAATTATTAAATTATTTATAGCCCTAAATGCTCATAATATCAACCTGACAGGAATACTATGAATACATTGTCACCTTGTAGTATCACTGTATCAAGGGAATTCCTTGTAAACAAATCCTTTGGATGGTTCAGTGATGGAACTTCCAATGGGATTGGAGATTGACCCGACTTGCTCTGAATTCTGATTCATAATAAATGTTGGTAAAGTTCAAAAGTATATTATGAATTCATCTGAAAAATAGTCACTGATTAAGCATGAGAAATAGTGAAAAAAAAAAGTTTCTCCATTTATTTGAAACAAGCAAATTTTCATTTGGCATTTAAGACCTAATTTTAAAAACGGTTTGCCTAAAAGCAAAGGATTCTTAGGACCTGAAAAATGTTGCCTATTAGCCATATATTTTGTATTAATTAGAAGTCTACATTGCTATTTAATTATTCTGGGACTCCTAACTCTATCCCAGATATCAAAGGTTAAACCACTTTATCTTCTAGAACCCAAACTCCGCACAGTTTAGTGTGAAAATAAAATGATTTACAAATGTTTCGTATGTAAGTGAAACTCAAAAAAAATTCTTTGTGTTTTCTCAGAACTACTAAATTTTTGTGTGTGATAATGTGTTCAGATCTATAAAATGGTCATTATTCAGTTTACTAAAAGAAAAAAATTCAGAGAAAGAAATTTTACTGAATTAAACAAAGGACTACTACAAGCTTAATAGTTTTAAATTAACATGTAAGTCACAGTGCTTTTTTGATTATTTATAAATTAAAATAGATTTTCCATGGGTATTTTACAGCATTTGTGCAGTGGATAAATATTTTAATATATGATTATATTTTTAAAAACTTTAATTTTGTTCAATCATTGATAGTGAATTTTAATTAACTATATATTTTTTTCTATTGTGATTTAACTGTGAATAAAACTTAAATATATGAACTATATGAAAACCCAGATACAGAAAATCTTTAAAGTTACACTTATACTATTCTTTTCCAGTTAGCAAACAAACACAAAACCCAGTAATGTCCTACTAATCTAGAATCTAAATAGAAATTTTAAAAAATCTTGGTCATTTTTTCAGAACTGTATAATAATAACTAGTGTATATGTGGGTGACTGGGTGCGCTTAACTCCCGAAATACATCTTGAATAAGCAGTAAAAAAAATAAATAAATAAAAGCAAAGTTTTAACATTAATTATATTTAGTTATGCTCAAATTCTCTGAAAATTACTAATAGACATAAATGGGTATTTGATATCAAAGACAATTACACAAGCTATTTCATCATATTTTGGTATGTCAGATGAATTGCCACGTCTAACAGTATTGCTAGCTAAATCTCCAATCGTTTATAAAAATGCATAGAAGTAATGCTGGCTAACACCTGAATCAGAGCTACTTGGAAGGAAATCTCTGGTGACTTCACTTGGGTATACTTTTTTTATGAATAGCCTGGATAGAAGCAGAAGAAGCAAATATTCTGATACCATGACAATGAGTAGGATGGCTGATATGTGGAATGATAGATGCCAACATAATCTTAATAGACATTCTTGATAATTAACAAGGATGGTTATGAAGTTTTATGCCTACTTCCTAAAACACCACCTATAAAATATTTGTGTTCTGAGAAAGGTCTAGAAATTCTGGTTGATGAGAAGAGCAGTATTAGGCAATCCAAAAATGAGTTTAAGGTCTCAATATACCCAAAATTAATCAGATAACACTTTGTTTTGAAGAGATTAAGGTACTATATTTTAAAAGACATATTGCTACATTGGAATGTTTCCAAAAGAGTCCTTCAAGTCATAAAAAGAATGGCTGAAACTAGGCGATATTATATGTTAAAAATATCTTCCTTTTTTTGCTAAACTAAAAATCTTAGAAACTTTCCTAAGTCATTCTCTATTCCCACTAGTTAAGAACTAGTATTCTCATTCTATTGAAACTTAAATACTTGTTGGATGTGCTGCTCCTGAGAAGCTGTTTAGAAAAGACTGATCTGTCATTAAAAAATGATAGTTTCAATTTTTAAAATATAAATATATAGTGCAATAGCCTCAGCTCTATACTTATGTTCTGATTTGTTTTACAATTAAACCATTTTCAATTAATTTATTTTGACTCTAATCTTCAAACTAAAATACATTTATTGCTTAAATATATTGCTGTAGTATAACTTAAAATATATTATTTATATACTTCTAGAATTTCCAATTTCTAATTTCATCTGCTACATGTATTTTCTTATAATTGTATTTTTAAAAAACCTAAAGAGAAGTTTCACATTTTTCCCAAAAGATTTGTTTATATATCTGTCTTCTCATACCACTCATTCCCATGACACTTTGAGCTACTCTTAGGCAGGGAAATTGTCTAATAAGGTGTTTGGGCATATAGTTGGCCCTCAGTTACTAAATGAAATACTATTTAAACAAGTGTCTAGAAGTGACACAAACATCTTTATTTAGTTGGACAACTTTATCAAATGTGTAAATTTACTCATGTTTATAATAATAATAATATTCCCACTCTTCACTAAGTAACCCATATGCTAAGCACTGGCCAAGAGTGTTATATGTCAGATCCGACAACTCTAAAAGGGAAGTATTATTATTCTCATTCGCAAGAAGAGGAACCAGATACTTAGAGAAGTTAGGTCACTTGTCTAGGTCTATGTGACTCCAGAGGACAAGCTCATAACATTTTTCCTGTAGGATATTCAGCCACCTGGTCTATAATCAGTTCAGGCACCCCTGAACTAACTAGTGTACAGGGTACTTCTGGTGAGTTAAAAATACTATTATAGCTCCTAAGGCCATATTGTAGAATACTTCATTTAGTAATTATGCTAAACATACTAGTCTTCCATATAATAAATTTTTTCTAGACTTTAAGCAGTGTGACAACCACATTCTTTTTAAATGTACTTAAATTTAAGACTATTTATCTTAGATACTGTCTATTGCTTTCTATTCTGGTAAAGAATCTTTCTTTCACAGAACCATCCTTTACTTAAATGATGTAGGAGTGCTTATGAGGAACATCCAAAGCCACATATTTTCAAGTACCTTCATTCAAGTCATTCAGACCTGTTAAATTTTCTCTGAAAAGGCCATGTTCTTTTTAAAGATCTGTATAAGTTTACACATTGGTCCTGTTGGTTAGAGTATCTTTCTTTCTCTGTTTAAAAACTCTCATTCTTTAATACCCAGATCAAATGTCACCCCTTCTGAGAAGACATTCTTGACTTCCTTTATACTCAAGCAGAGTTAGTCATGACTTTTTCTGTGAATCTATATTGCATTGTACACACCTGTTCTTGACATTATCTGTTATTGACATGTAAGCTTCCATCACTACCTGCAAACTCTTCACTGGTAAAGAGAAAGTCTTAATCAATCTGTGTATCCAGTACCTGTTAAGGAGTCTGATACATAGTAGATAGTCTATAAATATAATATCTTGCAAAATTTTAACACTGTGCTTTGATCCTGAGAGAGGGAATATAATATGAAACCAGACATTAAATGATTATTTGATATTTAATATTATTTAATGTTATATTTATCAGAGATCTCTAAATAATATTCATTTGTGCATTGTTCAAAATTGTTCATAAACTAGTGTCTCTCATGGCTAAAATGAAAACTAAGATGCAATTTTCTTCTTAATATTATACATGACAGAATTATTGTTATACTTATGAACACACTATACTTTATATAATCCCCTGATCTAAGAACATCTGTAAGCTGTCTACATACTTTTAAAATAGACATAACTGGGAAATAATCCTTAGATTGGAATTTAATGCTCAGACTTGTCAGTAACTTTGCAATGAAGTGCCCCAAATCCCACTCCACAATGCACTAAAGATTTCTTAATTTAAAAAAAAAATATTCTTTGAAATTTCACAAAATCAGAATCATGTCATAAACTTTACTAATCTCCAAGTGGTATTATCATCATATTGGCTTATACATGTCAGTAGAACTTATTTGAGTAACAGCTAAAAGAAGCTTATACCTATTTTTTAAAAGTTCTAAAAGCATGTTTGTCTATTAATACCTTATGGCATTACATGCAGAGACACTTAAAATGTGTATTTGGAACTAAGATATTTGAGCTCTAAAAATATATTGGATGCTTCTAATATAAATCCCTAAAAGTTAAAGCACGTGAAATGTGTACTTCAAAGTAGGTGAAATTTTCCACTAATGGTCTTCTATTTTAACATCTATAGACATATTTCAGAGAGAGAGAGAGAGAGAGACAGAGAGGAAGAGAGAGACAGACTGACTTGATACTAAATATCAACTGGCCATCTGGATGAGGGCAGTTATTCTCCATAACAGAAATCCAGCGCTGACAAGCCACAGATTCAGTGGTATAAAAAAAGGAGCATGATTACAAACACTACCAATATACACACAGTAATCCAGTTGCATTGTTTTTTAGAAAATGATTTTTCATATAACTAAAGTGTGTCCCTCTGAAGTGACTTACTTTGTTATTAGGTGAGTCAATGGATGAAGACAAGGGGCCTCACACGGATAATAAAAGCACAATTATGGCTTGAAACCTTTTCTCCATACTATACCTTTTCATCCAAGGCCTTGTGGTGCTCAAACAAAGATTTCAGCGCTTTGAGAACCTCAACTTCGCTGGATACTCCTGAGGGGGACTGTGCTTGCCGTTTTACCACCGTCATTCTTAGTGACCTTTCATGTCGTGACACAAGGCACTCCAAATGCTCCAGTAACAGCTATTGGGGTTAACATAAAACGTAGTTAATTCTCTTATGGACTGCAGTCACCAATACTTATAAATGACTTGTACCTTAAAAGAAAGCATGCTCACATACTACCTAAAGACAACCTCAGATTATGCTACAGTTGCAGTAAAGAAAAAAGCCTGAGTCTAAACCACAGTTCATAAAGTCATTAAAAAGAAGTGAACATTTCTGTCATACAATAAGTTACCGAAGTTAAAAATTTAACATAAATATTGTGCATTCCTTTACCAATTTTAATAATTTCAGTATGGAGTCAGTAGTAATAAAACATTTGACATATAGGTGGGATTCAGTATACGGTAATTATTAAAGAACATTGCATGATGCATAATTATTTTTTAAGAGAACAGTATTAAAAAGTCAAAATTTATTTCATTTACATTTGGCCATTTAAAAATTCTGAATTGAAAGGAAGGGAGTATAATTTCATCATAATATTGCTTTAAGTTATACTGATAATCACGAATGATTTTATTTACAATTAATCTTTAGATTACTTTATAGAAAAAAATATATAACCAACTAAAATATAGTAATTGAGATTTCCAATTGTCATTTCAGGAGCAGGTATTAAGGAAATAATTTTTTAACAGTCTACTCTGGAGTACGACATTCCCAGAGGATCCTCCACGGCCGTCATGGAGGTGATGGCAAAGTCCAGTGGGCAGTGTTCCAGGCTGTTCCACGCTCTATACATTGACTTAGCCAGAGAAGTCCTACTTTTATGTTTTGTGAATTTGGGTTTCACCTTTGAGTTCATTCTAAAAAGGAGTTCTTTTGCTAAAAACAAAGATCCAGAGAAAGAAAAAAATAAAACTGTTGGATTAAGTTATTATTAATTATTAACATTTTTCCTGAGAAGAATCACACACAACTCTTAAGTTTTGTAGGAGAGATTTTTCAGAATAGTTCAAAGCATAGCGTAACAATAGTGAATCTACTATGCAAGTAGATCTCTATCTATGCAAACAAAGGAGAAAATATGGCAGAAGTTACCTAAACAAAAGAAGGAAAAATAGATAAAAGATATTGGGGTGGAAGGAAGAGAAGAAAACAATTTTTTTTTTCAGTATTTTGCCTACAGCTTATACTGTACTGAAAATTTTTCGCATTCACAATGTCACTGTTAGATTCAGTGTCACATTTCTTAGTGCTTAATAGGTTAATTTCTCAACATTCACTGTCAGTAATTGTGATTCAATGTGACAGAAAACTTTGCACAAAAGAACACAAATATCTGAGCTCCTAAGTCTTATATGCAGCAGTAGGTGGGAGTCATATTTAAGGCTCAAAAATAACATTAATAGTTCTTAAATAGTAAAATGGCACAATTAAGATTTCCAAAGAGTTTTCCTTTTATTTGTCAATCTCTGATTATATTCACGACCTTCTACTACGCTCTTGAATTCTGCAGATACATGTGTGCTTTGGTTCCAGTCAAGCTGTTTCACATGGGTGTTGGGACTTGGCATGAGTTTAACCCTGCCTATTTCTCCAATGCCATCTGGTGTCAGTCTCTGCCTGGCAAACTATGCCCCAACCACACGGCCTACTTGTCAGTTCCTCAGTATGCCAAGCCTTTGCATATGCTGTCCTCTCTGCCTGGAGTACTCTTCCTTTGGCTACTCATTTGGCAGCTCTTTCTCATTCTTTATTCCTCAGCTTACGCATCACACTTTCAATGAAGCACTCATGTACTACTCTAAGCAAAGTAAAGTAGGTATCTCTGCCTCCTCATCTCCATGTCTCTATTTCAGTCAGTTAGCTCCTGGAATATTACCATTCCCCCTCCCCCTCAACACTACTCCAGTCTTAATTCTTGATTATTTTATCATTTATTTAGATGATTTCTCCAGTATACTTACTGGCTTCTAAATTTCTAGACCTCATCTGCTCCAATGGTCTCAACTTCCCCCCATCTCATTCAATCATGCTCATAGTTTCACTATAGAACCTGCTATTATCAATAAGTGCAACCCATCTGTAATTTCATTTTCTAACATCTGACTCACAGATTGTAACATTTTTAGCTCACTGCTTTGAGTACTAAAACTCTAAAACTCCTTTCATCTTCAATCCACTGATCATAGAAATTTACTACTGCCTCTTACCACATGAATGTCCTCATTTTCTCTTTACTCATCTTAAAATCCACAGTTCAACCTTTATAATCAGTCCTTTCTGAATACTCTTGACTTCCAGAACCTGCCTACTTCCCATTACATCCAAAGCCACCACCTGTTTCCAAGACCCATCATCTTTCTACTGAATTATTATAATAGCTTCTTAACTGGTCCCCCTGTTTTCATTCTTTTATCCTTCAGGTTATTCTCAAAACACTATCTATAGTGAATGCATTAAAATGTAAGTTAGATTGGGGGTATCTGCCAGAAGAGGCTTTTTCATTTTTAAGTCTATTATGTCAATGGGAAATGAACTACTTAAATTCATAACTTTACTCAGATCCTCAGTGTCTTATCCCATTCAAGTAAAACCCAGTCCTTACACGTCCCAAAGGGATCTAGTCTCTGAATTCATCACCTACTATTTTTCCTCTTTCTCACTCCAGTCCAGTTACATTGGTTTTCCTGAAGTATTTTTTAACATATAAGATATGCATGTCCCACATCAGAGCCTTTGCATTTGCTGTTTTCTCCACCTAAAACATTTTCTTTCAGATGCCTGCATGACCTTCTCAAGCCACCATCTCTTTCAGATTTTTATTCAAATGTCACATCCTGCATTTAATATCCTCTTCCCTGCTTTGTTTTCCTTCTTAGCATTTGTACATCAGTAATGTACTATATTTTAAATAATTATCTTGTCTACTGACTGTCTTCCAAAAGAGAATTCAAAGTCTGCAAAGTCCATAAGGAAAAGAAGTTTTTAAAAAAAAATCTATTTTGTTCGTTGCTGTATCTTCAGTGCCTAGAAGAATGGCATGTAGCAGATGCTCATAAATACTTATTAAATGAATGAATGAAACCTGATTAAAACAGTGGCTTATACTATATATGTTTGTAAGCAAAACTTCTCAAGGAATGGGAATCTGGGATATCTGACCTGGATAGACTTGACAGCAGTAATTGTTAGACTAACCCTAAAAGAGGGCCATTGTCTTCCATGGTACATGGAGGTGAAATAGTCATTTAAATGACAGCCTGAGCTTTTTTAGAATGGGGTTCTATGAAAGTAAAGCTTTAATAGCTAAAATAGACCAATTTGAAGGACATAAAGAATATAAGGACAATGGAGGAGCTGGATGGTTTATATGACACTGAAAGGTTTCAATAAAGAAAACTACAGCCTTAAGATTTTAAATTTTAGTTCAAAACCCAATAAGAGAACCCAGGAGTTGCTATGGCTGCTCATAAAAGCCTCTTTTTTTTTTTTTTTTTGAGGTCCCAGGACTGACCTAACAGAAAGAAACAGATGGAGCCTGATCTTAAGAGGTTACTGTATTTAAATGTATGATGAATTCTTAACCTTATCAGGTCTCATTTGAAAATCTTGGCACCACTCTAAGATGAAAAGACACTCCAAGTATTAGAAAAGAGACCCTTGGAAATATTCAAATGATTGTGGTTTAATATGAACCACCAAATCCCACTAAGTCTCCCTGCTTCTCTGGTGAGGCTGGTCTTATTTGACTTAATGACCATGTAAGGACTTCACATAAAGTGGTTCGTTATTTTACAAGAGGAAGCCACTGATCCTTATGTCCATTTCCAACCTCCACCTTGCAACCAGCCTTCTAACTAGAAGCCCACGGAATAAATTACAAAGCTTAACCTAAGAAGAGAGAGCTTCTAAATCAAAAGACTTGTGTGAGTTTACTACTTTGTAATCTCAGAAATCTGGGAATTACATGTGGAAATAGATTTGAATAGTGCTGGAACCAGAAGGGAGGAGCAAAAATTTAGATCTGGCTAAATTAATCAATACAGTTATATTTATCATAGGATCTAGATTTAACTTTGACATCTAGCAGTTGGGAGTGGGTTTCTATTGTTTACTCAGTTAAGTGAAATATAAACTCAGTGGTGGCCTCGACTAAATGAAGATGAGATACCAGAAATTCCTTATGTATAAGGAAGAAGAAAACCAAAGATTTCTAGAGATACAAATGGAGAATATATCCTAACCCTAACTATTTTCCCTGAGATGACCAAAGAGATACTGTCTTCACATAATCATTGAGAAATATATTGGAATGAGGAGTTTCCGGAACCTAAAATATCCCCATAGGAGTGGTCCTTTACGGGCCAGGGATTAAAGGCAGGAGATAATGACACTAAAATGGGCTCCTTGATTTCATTGGAGGTGATAGGATCCTGCAGTGGCACAGGCTAAAAAATAGCAATTAGCCACCTGTGATAAGGTGAGCATGGTTACTGTAAAAGACAGAGTGGTTTGACACATTGGGATCTTTGTTTCTGACTAAATGATCATAGAGTTCCTAACATGCCTGGTAGGGTCTAGGTTTTAACCATTATCATCATCATCTCTATGTCTGGAAGACTGAATCCTATCATGAATCACATAATAAAGTATTTTGGCTTTCTCCAAATCCCATTCATGAGTTACTTTACAATTCGAGATTACTTTAAATGAAGGAGAGGTTGGGTATTCTTGAGAAAGGAAACCCTGTGCTATTACCATGAGTAGCTTTTATAACACTGCTCTACCCATCTGTGGCGATTTTTAAAAATGGTCCCCAATTCTTTGGCACTCCTTCCATTGAGAGGTGGGGGTCTATGTTCTCTCTTCTTAAATCTGCGTGGGCTTATGACTGTTTTGATCAATACAGTATGTGGAAGTGACACATTGTGACTTCTGATCTTTGGTTCTAAAAATCTATGCAGCATCCATCGACTTCACTGGAACATTTATTCTAGGGGATCTGAGTCTCCATATAAGAAGTTTGACTACTCTAAGACAGCTGTGCTTGAGAAGCCATATGGAGGTGCTCTGATATATAGTCCCAATTGAGCCTGTCCTTCAGCCATTCCAACCCAGAGGCCAGATGTGAGTGTGAAGAAGTGGATCTTTCAGCATGCAGCTGTTTGAGTCCCCAACTGCAAATGGTGTGCTAGAACTGGTCCACACTGGTTTTTGATAGCTGATTGTTAACTTTTTAGGAATTTTGTGAGATGATGATTAAACATAGTTATTATTAATATTTAAATTATATAAACTTAAAATTAAAGTATCTTAAAAACAAATGTAATAAACACTCAAAACTGATCATTTCCTAATTATTTTACTATATTTTTACTCTTATCACTGCTCCTCAGGTTTGCTTCTATTATATCCATGTGATGGGACTACTATGTCATGATTCACTGCTGTGCATCTTTTCCCAAGTCTACATTCAGTAATGCCATGTAGTAGCCTCGAATCAGCCATGGTTGGACAGAAACTGGCAAACAAGAGATCAGGAGTGTGTTTTTTTCTGAGAAAACAAAGCACTTATCAGTACATCACTGCTATTAGCCATCGAGTCATCTCAGTTGAGACCCCAAACATTATGGAGGAAGAAGGGCCATCACCACTGTGCCCTTTCTGAATCCCTGACCCAAGGAATCTGTGTGCTTAATAAAATGATTGCTGTTTTATGTGACTAAGTTTTGGGGTGACTTGTTATGAAGCAAGAGATAACCAAAAAACCTTCCCCTTTTAGACCTGCAGCCATTTACCAAGGTAAGGGTAACTGCACTGAGAAAAAGACAACACCAAGATTTCTTGGATATTAGCTCTGAGCTAAGAGCAATTCTTGGCTAACCCACTACAGAAGAGGTTTTCAATAATCTGATGCGCCAGAGGACAGGCCTTGTGTATCTGTTCAATCAGTATAAAAGAGTGACCATGGTTTCAGGGAGAGGAGGCATTCATTGTTTTGACAAAATGGACTCCTCCTCATTAGGGTTCATAGGGCTACCACTGCTCCTGAATGGTGAATGGCCAATTTGCTAGCTGCAGCCATCAACCCTGAATCCCTGACATAATGCAGCACACCTCAGGACCTTGAAGCAACTGGATCATATCAAACCCATTCTATCAGGGAGGAGAGAGCTGTTTTTGTTTTTGTGTTTTCTTTCTCAGTATAATAAACACTCACTCTGTTTATGAATTTGCCTGCCCATTCTATACTTCTACCAGCAACACCATCAAGAGGCTTACTGGAGTTTTGCGTAGAGGCGTGTTATCTGACACAGCATTACTTTTAACCAAAAAACTCATTTTGAAATGAAAGGAGTAAGACAATTGACAGATAGCTCCAGGAATCCCTGGTTTTGCCATTTATCCCATTATCCAGAAGCAACTGAACCTATAGAATAACAGAAAGACCGTGACCAGTTGGAGAAAAGAAGATACATAATGGGTATTAAATAATTCTTTTATTGTTTTTTATACTCTTTATCCAATTTTATTCTGGGTGTATTGATTCTAATAAGCATTTAAAGTTTTCCATAGGTTACAGAATACACAAAGATTGAGATGGAATGAGAGCAGAAATGTACACACTTCAGAATCCTAGACATGTAGCTGGATGCAATAACTAGAAATTGTGGACTTTCCTTTTAGAGAAAAGGTGATTTTGTTTTTGTCTGTATGAAGGATGTTTGTATTGTTGGGTGGATACACGTTGGTATTGCTGCTCTGGAATTTTCGTATGGAACAAAATGTGGACTGTAGTGGAAACTTGTTATTTGTGGCTGCCCAAAGTCTTTTGAACATACCCTCCATATTTGATAGTTCTCCACATCCTGAATCTCCTCTTCCCAATATAGGATCTAAGAAATGTTTCTTGACCATGTTTATCACTAGGTGTTAGACATGTGACTCAAGATTCTGCCAAGTGGACCCACCCGAACAGACTGATTCTGAGGTGGGCAGTTTAGGAAACATGCTGGGCATGGGATGCCCATTTTGCTGCCAGAGGTAGTGGCAGAGGCTGTATGCTTATGGGATTAGGGGTGTAAGAAAAACTTACAAGGCTTTTTTTTTTTTTTTTTTTTTTTTTTTGTCGTCCTAGAAATCTGCCTGGAAGTTCATTATTTTATGCCTTAATTGATGTATGCTTGATTAAAACAGTTAGGTTGTACTCTGTTTTCTGCAGTTACGAATTCTGATCTACATAATAATGAAAACAAATATGTTTTTATTAATATAAAATAGACTCTTTAAGGGCTGAAATAATTTAACTTATCCTGAATACTCCCCAATATCTAGAAAATATTCTACATAATGTATGCATAATACTTCTTGAATCGAATTAATGATAAATAAAAATTATACTGAAGAATATGCCAAAAATGTCCTCATTATCATGTATCTATGGCCTGTAAGCTTACAAATGAAAGTAAATAAATTAAAAATATAAGAGGAGAAACTTAGGTAAATACCACTAATAATTTACTACTGCTTATAAACATTTGCTGGGAGCCATGACTTTAGCCCAATATTTAATAACTCTTGTAGAAGGTGCTTTCTTTGGTGTACTCAGAGGGTTGCAGAGACTATGTGAATAGCCGTCAATCCTATATTGGAATTCACAGCAAATGACCACAGAATTTTCAGGAAATTTTTGGACTATGTTTTGCCATGAAAAAGAAGATGGCCTAGTAATCTATAACCTTTATTTTACTATGATTCTGTGAGAGTTTCTAAAACTATATATCTTCCTACCAGATCTGAATTCAACATAACCTTGTTTGCAATTATTTTCAATTTTAAATGGCATTCAAATAAAAATACATTCTTCCCTGTATATATTCACATAACACAATACTAACATCTGCAAATTGGAACCTTTCAACTGGTAGCTTTCATGCTCAGTTCACTCACCTGTTCTTCACCCTCAAATATTATTAAAATCCCCTGTGTTTCTTATGTTCATGTTTGACGCCCACACTGAAATAGCTGCTGGGAGGGCATATGTTCTATCTTATTCACTCTTATATTTATCATATCCTATCACAGCACTTTCATAAATATCTATACACATGCACACACACTTGTCTATGTCTGAATTCAATTTCTGGTGTCTTCCTTTTCTGAATTGTGCTGTGCTTTCTACTCATTGAGGACATGTGCTTGCAAGATATTATTAACTTGTGTAGGCAGAGGTTTTTCAAGTATAGAAACTCATTCTTTAGTAATAACAGGCATCTGATTCTATCTGAACATATATTAATATAAGTTCCTTTAGCTAAAACAAAACTGAGCATATGCAAAAGAATATTTTAAATGCAACTCAATCTTTCTCTTTGAGTTTATGATCCATGAGATGTAATTGCAGTTTTATGATTTATTACTGGCATTAAGACTGACTCTCAAAACCATAACTTTTTTTGTCATACAATAATTACATTATAAAACATTGTCAACAATATAAACCATCCTTTGAGATACTCAGCCATAAGCATATTTGAAACTGTTCTAACAAAATAATATGCTGTACCCTGATATTAACATTATTAAGTCTAAATAGTAGCTATATTAACATCCCCAGTTTTTCTTTATTTTTTCACTGATTCAGGTGATTCTGCCAAAAGAAGATAAGTTTTATTGATCAATTTGAATGTGTTGAAATAAGAGAAGGAATAATTTATATAAATATAACTTGCCTAAGTCTGGTCAGGGGAGTTTTAGGAATAACTAATTATGTTTAATCTCTTTTATGCGCTTTTATTGATGTATAAATATTAAACAACAAAGCTTACTTGAATGTTTCTATAAATATCCATTATAATTTTTGAAATTTCTATTTTTTTATAATCCTGAGTAACATTAGGATGGTTTTATTGAATGTCTTCAATTTAATTATTTGAAGCAGTGGAATTTAACAGCAAATTTAAAGAATACTTTCATTTGTTTCATTCACTCATGTTTTGGGGCTGGAGACCAGGTGTTTCTGTGTGACAAAGTGATAAATGGCCACAAGTTTCAGGTGTATCAGAATAAATACCTAGCACATTACATTGCCTACAAATGATGCAAAATTAATGACTGGGCAGATAAGAACTGAATTACAGACATTTAAACAAACACTGTTCTCTATTCATAATCCTTCCTGTCACACATGGCTCATGGTAACATAGGAATACGATTTCTTAAACATATAGCCTGTGGTTAACTTGAAGAGCAGACTTCCTGGGTGTATCACTTATAAACCTGTGGCTTTTTGAATGTTGTTTAATATCTTAGTTTCTCCATCTGTAAAATGGAGCTAATGGGATTGCTGTGACAGTAAAATAATTTAAAACCTGTAAGCCATATAGAAAACATTTATCACTTAATGCTTACTATTATATTATCATTGTTATTATATATTGTAAAAAAAAACTTCATTCAACTCCAACTGAAACTTTTCTCTTTGGGAGAAGATATAATTCAAATTTCTTTGTTCAGGAGGGTCTTTTCTGATCTATTGTTCTTGCTAATATTTATAATTCACTAAACTGACCCTATCCACCCATGAGTTTTCTTTGGGGACTGTCTTTTTTCATCTTATTATCTCAATCAGAACCATAGGTTAACTCTTCAGTGTGGACAAATAGAGCCACAAGTTTATCAGAACTCTGGATATTAAGGCACTAAATTCAACTTTAAACTTGTTAGTAATCTAATACTAGTCTAATTTTCTTCAGGTGTGAAAAAGAAATACTAGCTTGTTGCTTTCTCTCCATGATCAATATGTAAGTGTTTAAAAGAAAGAAGATAAATACAACATGTAGAGAGAGAAACTATTATAGAAATCCATAAAAACTGTTATATTTAGCAACATTTAATAAGGCAATCTGGGGAAAGGGAGATGTAGCAGTTTGATATTATTTATGAATTCCAAAAAAAGATATTGGTTATGTTTGTAAACTGGTCTGTTCCTCTGGGCATGGCATTCTTTGATTATATTAAATTGAAAGGTTTTACATTTACTTGATTATGTTAAGATTAGGGCTTTGATTCAGCTACATCATTAGGGCATGCAGGGTTGAATCCTTGCGCTCTTGGTGGGCTATATAAACAGACACTCAAGGAGAACACAGAAGATACATGAAAGAGAGAGAAAGCTTCATAGACAGGGAACAGGTTCCTGTGGCCCCATGAAGAGAGAGATGAGCCATTTGCCTGATAGTTTACAGCTGATTTTGTGAAGAGATCAGAGCAGCTGAGCCCAGAAAAAAAACGAGCCCTCCAGCCTACAGTGGAGATCAGAAGAAGCTGGGCCTACAGAGCCTTAAGAGGAAAGAGGAAGGCTGAACCCTCATAGATGTCGGCAGCCTTCTTGCTTCAACACATGGCAACAGACATTTGATGAGAAAGTACCTGTTATGTACCTTGAGTTGGACTCTTTAGGACCTTGTAACTGTAAGCTTCTTCCCCAAATAAATACTCTTTATAAAATCCAACAGATTTCTGGTACTTTGCATCAGCACCCTTTTTGGCTAATACAGAATTTGGTACCAAGAAGTGGGGTGGTGCTTTTAAAATTACCAAAATACTGGCATGGTTTTATAAATGGGTAAGGGGTATATTTGGAAAAATTGTGAGATGCTAGATAGAAAAGGCCTAGATTGATTTGAAGAGGTTGTTGGTAGGAATGTGGACAGTAAAGAGACTTTTGAGGTCTTAGAAGTAAATGATGAAACTTATTGGAAACTGGAGGAAAGGTGATCCATGTTTTAAAGTCTCAGAGAACTTAGCAAGATTGACTCCTGATGTTGTATGGAAGGCAGAATTTGAAAACTATGAGCTTAGACATTTAGCCAAGGAGATTTCCAAATTAAAATGTGGGAAATGTAGCCTGGCTTGTTCTTGCAGCTTATAGTAAAATGTTAGAGGAAAGAGATAAGCTGATAACTGAATTGTTGGGCACAAAGAAAACAAACTGATTCTAGAAATTCCAAGCCTCTGGAAATCAAGCCTCCAGATGGTAGTGCCCCATTTGAGGAATTAACTAAATTTGGAACTTGTAAGTCAGAATTGAAAATGCAGAATTCTAGGAAAGACTTGTGGAAAGTCTTACTGTCTGATGGCTTGGACCCCTGCTTCCTGCATGCTAAACCAACAAGCTTTTTGAAAAAGCTGTATGAACAAAACCACTATCAGCCTGGACTAAAAGGGACATTGAGGGGAGAGATGGAAGGGAAAGTGGCTTTAAGAGAAAAACTATGGAAGCTGAGGTCTGGAATTAAGACATCTCCTTGGACCAAGAGAAGGACCCCACCCATGTGTACAGAGAGGATGAGTTTTCCCCGGCATTTGAGGAGGGTGGATTTTCCAGACCTCTGTTCATGGAGAGTTTTGCCTCCCCAGGCTACAGAGAGGGTGGAGCACATTCCCCAAGTGTTGGGGAGATTGAGGTCAATACCCCAGTGCTCTGAGAGGGGTGGGCTTTTTCTCCATAGGTCAGGGAAAGTGTGGCCATCACCCCAATATTCTTGGAGGGTGAAGTCTGGAACTCAGTCACCATGCAGATGTTTGGTGAGGGTGGAACCAAGAAAATAGCCATTGGGCAAGCCTGTGGGAAGGGTGGGTCCCCATGAGGCCCCAAGGATGAGAAAAAAACCATCATCTTAAGAATGACTATCAGACTTTGAAATTTAATTAAGTAAGTCCAGCAGGTTTTCAGAACTGTGAGGGACCAGTGACTCATGCTTCCCTCCAAAATTCTCCTTATGGTAATGCACATGTTTATCCTTTGTCTGTCCCCTTGTATATTGTAAGCAGATAAATTATTTTGTAAGTTTCATAGGTCTACAGCCAGAGGGGAATTTGCCCTAAGATAAATTGTATTTCTATAAATAACTATAGTGTGATTTTGTACTTAGCATTGCTAACTAAAAGGATTTAAGGTTTTTTGAATATTGTAATGTCTTTTTGGAATTCAGAGGGTAGAGAGTAGCAGTTTGATATTATTTATGAATTCCAAAATGAGATATTGATTATGTTTGAAAAGTGGTCTGTTCCTCTGGGCATGGTACCCTTTGATTGTATTAAATTGAAAGGTTTTACATTTACTTGATTATGTTAAGATCAGGGCTTTGATTTGACCACATCATTAGGGCATGCAGGGTTGCGTCCTTGCCCCCTTGGTCGGCTATATATATGGACACACACTCAATGAGAACACAGAAGAAGATACACGGAAGAGAGGGAAAGTTCCATAGACACTGAAGGGGATCCTGCTACCCTGGGGAAAAGAGAGATGAGCCATTTGCCTGATAGTTTATAGCTGACTTTGTGAAGAGACCAGAGCAGCTGAGCCCAGAAAGAAACAAGCCCTCCAGCCTATAGCTGAGGTTGGAAGAAGCTGGGCCTACGGAGCCTTAAGAGGAAAGGAAGGCTGAACCGTCGCAGATATTGGCATCCACCTTGCTTCAACATGTAGCAACAGACATTTGATGAGAAAGTACTTCTTATGGTACCTTGAATTGGACTCTTTAGGGCCTTGTAAATGTAACTTTCTACCCCAAATAAATGCCCTTTATAAAATCCAGCAGATTTCTGGTACTTTGTATCAGTATCCCTTTTGGCTTACTAATACAGGAGATGAGAAGATAAGTCTGATTTTGAGGCCTGGGTATTTGGTGGGGGGTGGGATGGGAGAGCATAAGTTGTGTTTATGTACCTTAAGACATTGTTATATAACAAACACCTTGCACAAAGAAGTTTTCATAATTCTGATTTCTTTGACATAACAAAAATCCTCCACACCTCTGCTGTAAGGAAGCTAGAAAAATGTTTTCCAGCTTTATTCACATTTCAAAATAAGTATAGTACTTGAAGTCAATGTCTTCAATTTGTTTTTCTAAAGGAACTTAATATTTATAGTTTTCTCACATTAACTCCTGAATAGGTATTTCAGTTATAGATCTCTTTGCTTCCTTTATTACCTAAGGCTGCTTTCCAGGTGCAAAAGCCATGGGCACTTCTGGCTCCCATGGAGTGTAAGATGATGAAAATTGCCTGTCTGTCATTGCCAAATCTCCTGGTTCACTGAAATTGGCCACAATCAGGAAGGAATGTCATACTCCATGCTGCAGTGGTCTGACTCTTATACAACGTTTCCTATGAGCTTTAGCAAATCTGAGTTCCTTTATGAATATAACTCAAGTAATTATGTCAATGGCCTCCTGGCTAGGGGCAAAGTCTCAGGAGTTAGACTGCCTTAGTGTTCAATCTCTACTCTGCTATTTACTAACTGTCTAACTTCAGGCAAATTATCTACCCCTTTCTGAGCTCAGTTTCCTCATCTCTAAAATGTGGATAATTATAACATCTCTCTTACAGGGTTGTGGAAAGGAATAAAGGACATAATACATACACAGTTAATAAAAGAATGTCCGATGCATTGTAACGATATTTGTTGGAAGCCTATTGAAAGGTTTGTATTCCCCTTATTCTCAACTTCTTTTTTGTACATGTACACTTGGCTGGACTAAGCTACATCAGTGAATGCAGCCTAATACATTAAAATAGAATAAAGAGGAATATTTAAGACAAAATAAATAACATGCCAGAAATAAACTTTAAATTTGTATGGAAAAACAATGTATGGTGTTTCCAAAATATATAAAGAGGGAGACAGAAACAAATAAAATTCATCTGACACCTGATAACATGGTCAAAACTGCCTTTCTTATGCACTATTTGAAGCAATACTTGTGAACACTGTTAGCTACTCAAAGACACAATAAAACCCAATTTATTAGATGCACAGTGTATGGTTTATTTTCATTAAAAATAAGACTCTGATGAATAAGAAGACAATGAACACATAACCATTATGTATGCAATGGTATCTCTCATTAAAGGCACAGACTTAACAGTTTGTGGAAATGTATTTATTACTACTCTAAGACCCAGGGTGAAATGAATAATATATTCTTATACCTTATTTTCTCATTATTAATCTGTTAGAGCTATAACACTTAGAAGAGTTTTGACCTACTACATATTTAAATTGGACATAATTCTACACAAAAATGATATATTCTTTTAGTAGGGAAACTACATTATTTGTGGGTATTATGGCAATTTATATATTTTATGAAATTTAGTGTTTTTTTCCTTCTAAATTAGAAAATATAGGCTCTTTGATCAAATTCTGAACTTTAATGTTACAATGGCATGTCATGGACTGATAGAATACATCAATTTCCAAAAGAAGATGCAAATTCCATCAGTTTCATGAAATCAGAATATTAGAACTGGAAGTAACTTTGGAGACTTTCTGAAATATAAAATCTATGCCTCTAATTCTTAGATGAAAGATCTATTCAGGTGATTTTCTATTTTCTAACACTTTTTTGTTGTTGTTGTTGTTTTAAAAGAAATCTTTCCCTGGGGTGAGATGGGGACCAAGACCAGGCCATTCTCTCAGCATCCCATTATTAAAACTCTTACTTCACTCCCTTGCCCATCTCCAATCCCCAAGGCATGCCCTCAATGCCCATTAGAACAGTTTGAATGTTTGAAACTCATTATTGAAATCCAGCCCCTTCTTTTTAAAGTTGAATAAAGGAGAAAGAATAAAAACCTTTTCTAAGGCAACATAGTGATTTAGTGGCAGAGACTATAATTTGGTTTTCCTGTTTTCGCTTTTTGTGTTTTAGAGTATGTCCTCCTTTACCTTAAGCAATCAACCATGAGTTGATGACTGCATAAGTCTTCCTAAAGTTTTCAAATGCTTATATTTTATTTTTATATATTTACTAGATATAAGGAACTAAACATTATATGGAATTCTAAGCAAAGCCAGAATTATACATACTCTTGTGTTGTTTCTTTCTGCTTTAAGTTCAGAGATTTCTTCTTCCTTTTCCAGAAGTTGTTCCCTGCAGGCATTTAATTCTTTAGTCAGTGCAGCAAATTCCTGAAGAGGAAATAAACATATTTAAAGACATTCTAGATATATTAGAATGTATTCCAGCGGGAAGAAAAAAATTCAAAGTGTAAACTTTTGAATGAAAAGAATTGAAAAATGAACTAGTTAGCTGGCCAATGTATATACTGTTATTTTTAAATTATCGTGATTCCATTGTTCTGAAAATGTTAATTCATGATATTTAATAGATGCATTTTAATTTTAATATGCTGCTTAGATGACTGTATAAAATATATTCCAAAATGCATCAACATACATGGCGCTGAATTTAAAGTTAGTATAACATTTAAACAAATTTTGCTATCTATTACTAGAATGCTTTAAGTTTGCTAATTACATGAACAGCTCCAAAAATCTTACATTTGGATCCCAATACAGCAATTTTCAGAGTATAGTAAACCATCCCAAAACCAAGCAACAACAAAAACACTGCTAAATATGTTTTTTAGAGATTAAGAAGTTCATTTATTTGTTAATAAGATGAAGAAACTCTATATCTCTTACATAATAATATATGCATCTAAGATAGATAATGTTATCTAAGATCCTCTTATCAGTTTGTATATTGTGTAGTCTCTCCCACTGAAATGTAAGCTCCATGTAGACAAGGGCTTAGACTTGTTTAGAGCTATATTCTATGTCTGACATGTAGTAGGTACTTAATTAATATTTACTTTCAATAAATGAAAATGGGTTATGTTGGGTCCGAAAAATTGGGGTTTCTGGAGTAGTTCTCTCTTCATGTGGCTTCCTTCTCCAAAATGGGATCAGAGATTGTATGGCATAGATATTTTTAATACTAGGTGGAAAATTTACATATATAAAAGTTTAGTAAGACTAAAAGACCTAATTCAACTATTCTGCTAGTCTAGTTTATAAACCAATATGACAAAATAATTTTGAGAGATAAGACCATTGTCATTAACACTTTAGGGTGATTCTCAGTAATAACATTGCTACTTGCCAAATATTTTATCAGGAAATTTAGCTCCAGACTAAGAAGGCACTGTTGGAAGATCAGACGACTAACAGAAAAAAAAAAGTGGGGTGTGTGTGGAGAGACAGTTTTGGTCAACCTAATCTCCACAAAGACAAATTTAGTAAAATGTAAATTAATGTGTTGATTATGCTAAGCAGGGAAAGGTTTGTGTTTATATTTTCGTTTGCTTCAAACCACTTATTTTGTTGAGTTTCTCTGGGTGGTTTCAGCCCAAGTGAGACCTCAAAGTAGACTCTAGGGTTCAGAAACAAGATGAAAGAGTTCATTGTTACATTTTGGCTGGCATTACAGAAAAACGTTTTCTCCCTTGATTCCTGCCTGCTTAAGCATATTATTTAAGTGGAGAATGGAAATAAACATTAGTAGAAAACAATAAACCCTTTTTCCAAAAAATGAAACTTCATATAAACTGCATTAATTTGAGGGACAGAAGAAATATAAGAAGAAAGTGACAGATTCTCAGATTCGGTATTGTATATTATTGAAACATAAAGCAGTTAAAATAATCTTATACTCATATATATTATAATATTAACTAAGACAAAACATGAGATAAAACTGTACATTCATACCAATTTTTAAAAACATATAAAGATCTATACTTCTAGGGATCTAGCTTGCTATGTACAGAGATTTCAAAGTAAATTGGGAGGTCATTCCAGAGTTTACCCTTACACACATCTCAGCAGGATCTAATTGACTGCACCATAAACAATGCCTCAAACAGCAGGGCTCCTGAGGGCTCTAGGGACATCTAGACACTATGGGCTGGGCAGACAAGCTCAGGAATTCAGCACCCTGTCAGTGGGCCTTACTTTGGAATATATGTTCCCCAATGTAACAGAGGTAGACTCATTTATAATTTTCCTACACAGGGCTCTTCTGTTCCTTTTATTTGAACATATAATTAGCACTATGCTTATTAAATATCTGTCCCAGAGACTTAAATCTTTAGTCTGTTTATCTGCCAGTTGAGCCCAGAACCTCAGCAGAGTTGCAACACCTACTCTCCAGTTCATTGGGCTCTCCCAGGGCAACTAACAAAAGGATGCTGATGTACAATGCCCATTCCGAAAATCGAGAGAGTATTTACAACTGTAAGCAAGACAGTTCCAACCATCTGCCCCATGGGATCTAAGCCCCTTCTCAATCAGAAACAGAGTGGGCATCACAATCCCCAAATCCTCAAAATTGAGGAATGAACAATGGACTAAAGTAGTTTTATTATTATTCTGTTATAGAGTTATTATTATTCTAGCAGTGGAAGAATTTGTATCATTGACATAAAGGCAGTGGCCACCAGAGTATCTGAGAAAAGGAAGAGGGAAGAATAGGTGTAATATGGGGAATTTTGGGGACATTGGATTTGTCCTGCATGACATTGCAATGACAGATACAGGCCATTATATATTTTGTCAAAACCTATAAAATTGTGCAGTACAAAGTATAAACTATAATGTAGACTATAGACCATGGTTAGTAGTAATGCATCAATATGTGTTCATCAATTGTAACAAATGTACCACACTAATGAAAGATGTTGTTAAAGGGGGAAAGTGTGGGAGGGGTAAGGGGTGAGGAATATTAGAATTCCCTATATTTTTGATGCAACATATATGTAATTTAAAGCTTCTTTAAACATAAAAAAATAAAAATTAAAAAAAAAAAACTACCTACAATGGAGATATATGCTTTTGTTTAGAAAATAAGAGAAAGTAAAGATCTACAAGTGTACTGAAATAATCATGAATTTGAAACAGGACAGAAATTAGTCAAGATGGGATTGTTGACAGATAACTTTGAATTTTTTATTTATTATCATGACATGGCACTGATTCTGAGCAAACTATTCAGTGACTTCTTATTATTAGTCTCATATTAACTCCTTGGCAAATTTCACATGCTACTTTCACATTCATTATCTCATCTTGCTCTATAAGTCCCCAGTGAAGCAGTATCACTCCTATCCTATGGCTGAGGAAACTGAATTACCAAGATGTAAGTCCAAGTTCACATAGCTTACAACCCACAGGAAATCTGTGAGACTGAGTAAAATTCTCCAGACTCCATGTGTAGTAAGTGCTCTTTCCACTGTATCATTTTACCCTGAATTATTCATCAGGCTTATAAGATTCCGATCTGAGGTGCATTTAGTAGTCCTTTTATCCTTTTCTGAAGCATTAGATAAGCACCACTTACAAACCTCTCTTACATGATACTCCTTAATCAGTCCTGTGGAAGTGTGGGAAACTAGGAGGCAAAAGGCAGAATATATTCCTTCCATGCAACAAGTATTTGACAAATATTTCCTGTGTATCTTGGACTGCACTACCTGTAGATTACCCCATGCAAATTTAATCATCAAATATTTTACCACATTTCCTTTGCCATGTCTCTCTTCTGTACCTACTTCTCCATCCTCACTATCAACCTGAACTGTTTTATATCATCTTTTAAAAATAGTGATAACAGCAAAGATAGTTTAGAGTGATTGAGCCCTTACAATGAGGCAGGTACTCTGACAATAACTCAGAGTAGACTCTGTTCATTGTTCATTGGACATATCACAATGGCCTTATCCATTCTCAAAGTGAAAATACATTGATAAAGGTTATCAATGACAACCCTTTAGGAGCTATGAAAACCTCCATTATACATTGGTGACACTGAGGCCTAAAGAACCTAATTTGCCTCAAAGTATGTACTTATTCCATGGTGGTGTTGGATTTTGAATCCAGACAATCTATTCATATATGAGTGATTACAATAAGTTAGTTTTTTTTTCCTCCTGGCCACAAGCGTTCCCCTTTTAATTTGTCCTTCATCCAGTCTTTGTAAAATTATATCTTTACACAGTTAACAAATCTTTACACAGCTCCCCAATTTCAACCACATCAAAGTCAAACAGACTTTTAAATTTCAAACCATCCAAACCATGGCCCCATTCCCAATTAATTAGGTTTATTTCTCATTGAACAATATTAACTACCATTTTGAACAGGTACCACTTGCTAAGCATTTTATATGCATTATTTCAGCTATTCCCTATTTTGCAGATCAGGATACTGAAACTCCATGCAGATGAATGACTTGCTCGAGGTTACACAGTTAAAAAGAGACCAAGCCTATCTAATTCCAAAACCCATACTCTCTAATTTCTGCAAAACTGCCTACTTCTGCCTGAAAATGGAAAATCACTCATCAAACTTCTCAACTGGACCAACTGATAAAAATTTATCATCTCTCTATTTCTCCATTTATACATGTGACATTTTTGAGCACCTACCAAATAGCAGACCCTGTGCTAGGTGGTGAAGACATAAAGATGACCTAGACATAGTTGTTAGATCTTTTAGAATTCACATTTGAGGCACATTGGTTATTTTCATCACTAACAAGCCCTCAAAATCCATCTCCAAACTGCCACACATAGAGTAAACTAGTTTACATCTTTAGAGACACTGTTGATTTATAGGTGACTCTGCCTCCTTCGAAGATCTCTCTTTCCTAATTCCATTTCTACCTTTCCATTTTCTCTGATCTCTTCTATTTCTTTTCTCATACTATCCCCTCTGCCTAGAATGTTCTTCCTTATGCTTTCTGCATAATTCATTTGTTTACAGCTTGCCTTTTCAATGCACTATAATACCTTGCCCAAAATCTATCAATTCACATAACCTACTGAATTACAATAATTGAATTATGTGTTTATCTCCCCAATAAACAGTATGATTCTTGGAGGCAAGGTTGTTATCATGTTCATTTTTATATCTTCAGATCTTAGAATAGATTTTGGCAAAATTAAAAACAGTCAATAAATCCTTGTAAAAATAAATGGATGGTGACTTCCCTACACTTTTTAAAATCATATCAAAATGATTTTAAAAGGTAATATTAATTAAAGTTCTTTCTTTTTCTGAGGTGAGCTCATCAAAATTTGCTCAGTACATGACAGACCTGCTTACTCTGTAGCTGTTGTTTCTGCTTACATTTGGAATACTATGCTATGCTATATTCTGCACAGCAATACTATTATTGTCTGCCATGTTTTATTGCATCCATATAAAGTAATACAGTTGATACCTGAAATCTCCAAGTTTCAGCAGCCTGTGTATTCCTAAAATCTTCTCTGATGCTGGAAGTTTCTAAAAAGATGTTTGTGGTGTGCCTACAACCTAGGAATAGGCCGACTCCAGTGCTGAAGCACATTCTTACTAAAGCATA